>CAUYQV010101370.1:0-11168 GCA_963574575.1 Galagoides demidoff
ATGGTCCGAAAAGATGCCATGAATAATTTCTATTCTTTTAAAATTGCTGAGGTTAGACTTGTGACCTAAGATGTGATCTATTTTGTAGTATGTTGGGTGGGCTGATGAGAAGAATGTGTATTCAGCTTTGTTAAGATGAAATGTTCTATAGATGTTTATTAAATCCAAATATTGAATGGTTAAGTTTAAATCTAAATTTTTTTTTCTTAGCTTCTTATTGGAGCATCTATCCAACACTGCCAAAGGAGTGTTAAAATCTCCAACTCTTATACAGCTGGAAGAAATCGAGTTGCTCATGCATGTTAGAGTGTCTCTTATAAATTGAGGCACATTCAGGTTGGGTGCATAAATGTTAATAATTGAAATCTCATTGCATTGAGTATTACCCTTAACAAATATGAAGTGACCATCCTTATCCTTCCTTACATTATTGGTTTAAAGCCTATTGTATCTGCAAATAAAATTGCAATACCTTCTTTATTCTGCTTTCCATTTGCCTGGAATACAGATGACCATTCCTTCACCCTGAGTCTATATTTATCTTTTAAGGTAAGATGAGATTCTTGTATGCAGTAGATATGTGGCATGACTTTTGTATCTGGTCAGCCAAATTCTGAGTGAGTTTACTTTTGTGGTGGAGGATTGTGCTGGTAATTATGGAGGATAGGTCTGAGAATATCCTGGAGAGCTGGTTTAGTTGTGGCAAATTTCTTCAACATGTGACTGTCATTAAAGTACTTAATTTCTCCATCATAAATGAAACTCACTATAGCTGGATACAGGATCCTGGGTTGAAAGTTATTTTGTTTCAGGAGATGCAAAGTCAATGACCACCCTCTTCTAGCTTGAAAGGTTTCAGCAGAGAGATCTGCAGTCATTCTAATATTCTTCCCCTTATAGGTTATGGTTTTCTTACATCTGGCTGCTTTCAGAATTTTCTCTTTCATATTAACTTTAGTGAAGTTAATTATGATGTGCCTCAGGGATGTCTTATTTGGGCTGAGTCATGCTGAGGTTCTGAAACTGTCTGTTATCTGAATTTCAGAATCTCCTGTCATGTCTGGAAAGTACTCTTTCATAATCTCATGAAGAAGAGCCTCTGTGCTTTGCAAAGCAACTTTGTTGCCTTCAGGGATTCCTAAAAGGCAAATATTAGTTTTCTTCAAATTATCCCAGAGCTCTCTAAAAGAATGATCCACTTTTGCTCTCCATTTCTCTTTTTCTTTGAGAGTTTGAGAACGTCCAAAGCTTTGTATCCAACGTCAGAAATCCTTTCTTCTGCTTGTGCCATTCTGTTACTGTGGGATTCTACTATATTTCTTAGATCTTTGATGGCTGCCAGTTCTTTTTTTTTTTTTTTTTTTGAGATGGAGCCTCAAGCCATCCCCCTGGGTAGAGTGCTATGGCATCGCAGCTCAAAGCAACCTCCAACTCCTGGGTGTCAAAAGCTTTGGTGATTTTTTCTTTGAATTCGTTGAATTCTTGAAGCAATTTTTGAAATGCTCCTTGAATTTCTAATTCCAACTTTCCTCTATTCTATTAATCTTATGTGCAATCCAAATTCTGAATTTGATTTCTGACATCTTAGCCATCTGTTTATGAATGGGATTTTAGTTGTTTCTGCCATATCCTTCTTTGGGCGGGGAGGTTGATCTACTCTGGTTATTCATGTTACGGGAGTTTTTGCACTGATTCTGACCCATGATTATTTTATACTGTTTTGCTAGATGAGCAGATAAGGAGAATTTGGGTTGGGGGCTCCATAAGCAGTGATTAACTAGCCCTTTGCCAAAAATCTGAGACTGGAGTCTGTACTTTTTCCCCTAGAGCTTTGCCATGAACCTATATAGTGCTATGGCCTGAGAAACTGGGGGTATCCTTGATGTGGTGGGGTTAAGTAGCTCTGTCTTGTTTTCAACTTGTCTCTGACCTACCCTAGTGAATCAGTTACTCTGGGTTGAAGTCTCAGCTGTGGACAAATACCAGTAATTAAGTCACCCCACCCCACCCCCACAGGCAACAATTGGAAAAAGAATCAAACCTTCCCAAACCACACACCCAAGGTACCACTTTGGATAGCCTCCAGTGATTGGTCCAGTTCAAGAGGTCCAAAACACTTGTCCCAGTCAGGTGGGAGAGTTCAAAGGTCTCTGGCAACTAGATAGCCAGGGTCTGCTGGCAGCTCAAGTATGACTTGCTCCAGTGCTCCATGAAGTCAGAAGGAACCACCCAGCAAATGAATTAGTCTGGGAACATTAATGCCTCCTTCCCCACCTTGTACCTCTATCACACCCAGTCACTAGTAACCCCACAGGGCTGTGATGCAGTTCCCTCCAATGAGCAGGTACTTATAGGGAGTTCTATGTCTCTTTAACCAGGCCGCCACTCTCTGCCACTATTCAGCAAGGAAGGTGAGTCCTGAAAACCTCAAGTGCTTAACAGAGGCTGGAGTGGTTCACTCAGTTCCAACCCCAACTCTGATTGATGTTGCTGGAAGGACAGAACAACCTTCCAAAATTTGTTTCTGTCCTGGCTATATTCCCCTGCAGATCAGATGCTGTTTGAGTTCTCAGAAATTGTGACTCAGCTCCAGTCTGTGCCACTGCCTGGTCTCAGCTGCAATTTGTGTTGGGGTGGGCATGGTTAGAGCTCACACTCAGCTTTCAGTTCCAGCCTCTGCTTGTCCACCTTTGTCTCAGCTATGATCCCTGGAGGGTTGGGTGCATCTTATGCTCAGTAAAGCAGTCCTCTTGGTCTGTCCTGCTCTGTGAGTCTATTGACTCTGTGTGCACGTGTATTATAGTCCCCAGGCAGCACCCAGGCTGGTACAGACTCAGGCATACCCTTTACTCACAGACCCTGAGTTTCCATCCCTGATCTATTCCACCAGTGGCTATCACCAGAGAAGATTCCCAGCTTCCTCTGATTTCCTAGAGAGACAGGAAGTGCCTGTCTATAATGGCCCCAGAGGTGTGAGTCCTATTGTTCCCACCGCTATGGCTACTGATCTGTGCATAGGGGCACCATAGCTCCTACATGGTTCCCTCTCAGTTGACCATCTTCTCCTTATTTCTGTGCCACAAAGTCAGCACAGATGAGCAACAGCCCTTTCCCTGTCCACACCTCTCAAGAAAATGCCCAAGAATCTGGACTCCCTGAGGGACAGGCTTCCAGATCTCAGGGTGAGAGTGGAGGGGAGTGGTGGAAGTTCAGAATTGCAGGTAAAGAATATATATACTTTTATACAGTTTTATGCCTGGCAGGAGAATGCCATTGCATACCAGTAGGGGAAGGAGATTTGGTTTTTAGAGGATCTCTACCATGGGATAAAATGGGAGGACGTTTGAACTCTGCTCACTTGTTTGTATGGAGTATACTGCAAGTCCTTCTCCTGGGGGAGGTGACTCCCATACACTTGGCAATGGATTTTGTACCTTTTGTTTGTATTCTTGGGGTTGCAGCTCACCTCAGCAGGGTCTATGTGCATTCTTCAACTTTCTCTCTTGGCTCAGCTTTAAACCATCAGCTTACTTGCTGACATTCTGTCCTTTAACTCTCCTTCTGGACAGGAGCCTCTGTGGAAAGCTGGCTCCAGTCAGCCATCTTGCCTCTGCCCCCTGAATAAAAATTATTAATCAGTCTTTTGGATAAAAAATGAAGATTGCATAATAGGGGAGAAAACATTTAAATTCAGTGTTCAAATGTATTAAGACATTTGAGTCAGAAAACACATTCCCCTTTGCTTGGCTCTTTGGCTTATTTTCAGTTAGAGAATAAAATATTATTTTACTACTATGAACAATACACCTAAAAATTTGGATACAGTCTGAGAGCAGTGGCTCACACCTATAATCTTACACTCTGGGCATCTGACGCCAGTGTATTGTTTGAGGTCAAGAGTTTGAGACCAGCCTGAACAATAGCAAACCATGTCTCTAAAACCAGCCAGGCATGGTGATGGGTGCCTGTAGTCCCAGCTACTCCAGAGATTATGGCAAGGGAAATGCTTGAGCCTGAGAGTTTGAGGTTGCTGTGAGCTATGATGCCACAGCACTGTACTGTGGGTGACAGTGAGACTCTATCTCAAAATAAAGGAATAAATTCGTAAATAAAATGAAATAAAAATAAAAAATAGGTATAATTTTATAATGCATTTTTATTAAAACTACCAGAGTAGTTTGAATACCTTAGAGAACAAGAAATTTGACCAAAAGTATGAATAATATAGTGAAATTAAGGTCAGTTGGGAAGCAGATCTGCACTTTAATTTTAACAAAGGATGAAAGAAGACCTTTAATTAAATTATAAAAAAGGAATAAGAGAAGGCTGACCAATCAATGGTAATTTCATAAGGCTGTATATGGTAATTTATCTTTCTGGCTTACAAAATCACTTCTAAGAGGAAAAATGACTACTGTTTAATACCATTTCCCAGTCTGTGTTATGAATGTTTATATTTATTCCTTGGTATTAACAAAACTTAAAAAAATATTTAGAAATAATCTCAGAACAAACTTTATAGAAAAAAAATATTAATGGTAATACATCATTTTAAGATCTCTTGTGTATAAAAGTCTGAAATAGAAGAAATTTATTCAGATAGAAATAAAGCTGATATAATGTCATGAATTCAGTAACTCAAGAGGTTCATAAGAGAAAGATAGAACATTTGAATTACTTCAAACCGTAAGCTAGAAACATTTGCAATACTGTGTAATACCAATGGATCGACCTAAATAAAAATGATTAATACCTTACTTAAGGAAAATACCATGCACAGAAAAATTTGGCAGGGTAGGGAGGTATTTGGTTACTCCATACCATAAAATAATTTAGATCAACTTCACAGAAGATCAGTTGGTCAAAAATAAGTGAATTTAGATTTCTCTAAAGAGGTTTGATCTACAAACTCTATAGCATTGTAAAAGAAAAGGGTATTTCCATGAATAGAAGCAGAAAAGCAATATTTTAATTTAGCCAAGTCAGGTGACATTAAAATTTTTGTTCATATCATAAAACATGAAAAAGTAACAAAATATAATTATTTCATAAAAGAGAAGTTAAAATCATTTCCATTTTATAAAAACATGACTTAATAGCAAGAGAACACAAGCAACTGATTAAAAATAATGAAAGTTTAAGAAAAACAATATTTAAAAATACTTAATATAACTTTAATAGATATGTACATATTTTTAACTATGTGGTGATAGAAGTAGCTATAATGAGCAAACTCAAATATGGCAGAAGAAAAACTGCAAAAATGCAGATTTCTCTATTTTACTGAAAAAATAATCTAAAGGTGGTAATAATACTTTGTCATCTAAACCAATTTTTAATTTCAACTTAATTGTAGATAGTAGTTTATGGGAAATAGGGCAAAATACTTTTAACTGTATAACGTCAAACAAAAGTATTGAGAATAGTCATCCTTGCCTTGTTCCTGTTTTAGAGGAAAAGTATTCTAATATGAATTCCTGGGAAAGACCTAATTGATCACGCTTTATGAATATTCATGTATTTTTTATTTAATTTGTTAAAATTTTGTAATTTATTTGTTCATGAGAGATATTTTTCTGTATGATTCTTTACTCCTAACACCTATGGTGTTGAGTCATATCACAGTAATTCTAGCCTCATAAAATGAGTTGTATATTTTCTGCTTTTCAATTTTCTTGAAGGGTTTTTATAAAATTAGTATCTTTTTCTTAAAGATGGTATAATTTGCCAGGGAAGCCATATGGGGATGGAATTTTCCTTGTGAAAATGTTTTACTTAAACTTTTAATTTATTTACTATAAAGAGCAACTCAGCTTTGCTACATAAAATTGTTTATTTTTTCTTGCTAAGAGAATTCTGATTTTATTTGGGTATGAATATCTGTCCACCTAAACATATTTACCTTCCCACATTTCTGTTCAGATAAGAGTAACTATGTAACACATTCCTAGTCACTGAGATATGACAGATGTTGCTAGCTTGCTATTTCTGAAGAAGGCTTTTCTTTCATAATATGAATTTTACTTCTCTACCTCTTCCATTTTCAATTTTCAAGGACATGAACTAACTGGTATAAATGATGGATCAGACAGAGAGAAGGAATCTGAGTCCTCGATGGTACTTTTGAAGACCTAACATTTTACAAAATTTTAAATATTTACAATAGCATGTTGATTATATATCAGTACTCATATTCAGTGCTTTAATTGGTTAATTCTACAAACTATTACTCTTTACTTTAAGTGTTATACTGCCTTTGTTTTCTTTGTCAGTTGATGTGCACATATTTAATAAAGTTCAATATTAATCTTATAGTTTTATGTTTTCTATAATTACAATTCACATTATAATTTAAATATCTTGGAGAGGAGGGAGACAAGATGGCCAACTGAAGCCAGCTTTTGGCAGAGGCTTCCAGAAACAACTCAATAAAGTAGGAGATTGGGAGCTGAACTAAGAGAGAGGATCAATAGGTTCATATCACCCATGTTGCGATAAGCAAGTTTCAGGTACAAAACCTATCCCAAAGAGGATGGGAATCATTCCCCTCTCTCCCCTCCTCCTCAGGAGAGCAGCTTGAGGTGAGTAGAGAGCAGAGGAAATTTTGTTTCACTACAGGGAAGAGAACAACTGAGGCCCGGAACTCTCTCTGCAGAGAAATACTGCTGCAAGCCCAAGCAGTCTCTTGCCTGGGCCAAAAGTTGATCTAATATTCTCTGTACCTTCCTGAACTCTCATCCCACCCCTCCTCCCTCTACTGGCAGTCTGGAAGACTACCCCCTACAAAATCCAGAGTGTTTGGCAGATTTTTGCTAGGGCGGGGCACCTCATGAGCTGTGGGACAGTTGTGCTTAAACTATAACTTTAATAGAGGCAGGGAGTCACAAGAGGAGAGAAACTTACCCTGTGTTGGAAAGACCATAGTTTGAGTCCTGCACTACTGACCCCCAGGGACCATGGCTGATGGGGTCCCTGGCTCAGCAGCCCTGGTGGATGGTTTGACTCCCTGCTGGGCTCCTGCCACCAAGAGCTGCATTGTTGGTGACTTGTGCCTGGCTCTTGTGACCTGTGTGGCCCACAGCCAGCAACTCCTGCCCAGCCCCTGAGACACATGGCCCACAGCCAGCTCCTGTGACCTATAAGGCCCACAGCCTGTGACTCTGCCCTCCAGCTCCTGAGACCGTGGCCCATGGCTGGAGACTCTGCCCTCTGGCTCCCAATTTGGCTCTTGTGACCTGCAGCCCTGAACCTGGAGATGCCACAATCTGATTCTCAGACTGGCTTCCACAACATGAGACCAGGGGTAAGTGGCTCTGGTTCTCTGCCTGGTTCCTGTGACCCTTGTGACCAGTGGCAGTGGTCACAAGGGCAGACTCTGCCCTCCAGCTCCCAACTGGCTCCTGCAACCTGCACACAGCAGTACCCCAGACTGGTGGCACCGCCCCCAATAGTGGCAGCTCCATGGTCAGTCCCACTGGGGTCAAATTGAACTACCAGCGAACCCCGGCTACCTAGATGCTGAAGACCCTTTGAACTCCCCCACCTGATTGGTGTTGGTTGGGACAATTGGTTTGGAAATCTTGATCTGGACCAATCACCTACAGACCCACCAAGGTTGTATTCTGGGTGTGTTGTTATGGGAGTGTGGGAATCGCCCCTTCCAGTCGTCCCCGTGGGAGGGGTGTCTTAGTTGCTTATATATCTCCACAGCTGAGATTTCAGCCCAAAGCCACTGATTCACTAGGATTGGACAGAGACTAAATGAAAAATAGTCAGTGCCATCTAGCCCCACCATACCAAGCAAGTGCCCAGAGTTTCAGGCTGTAGTACTAAAATGGACCTTTGTAAAGTCCTAAGGGAAAAATTGCAATCACCAGTCCCAGTTCGTGTAAAGGGCTGGTTAATTACAACTCCAGGAGCCCTCAGTTCAATTTCATCTTGCCAGCTTCTCTAGACAAATGGTGAAAAATAATCATCGGGCAGAATCAGTGGAAAATATCTGGCAACGTGAATCATCGGAGTAGATCAACTCCCCCAAGGAATGACAGAGGAGACACAACAGAAGATCCTATTCATAAACAAATGGATGAGATGTCAGAAATCTAATTAAGAATTTGGATTGCAAATAAGATTAACAAAATGGAGATAAAGATGGAATTAGAAATTCAAGGAGCATTTCAAAAGTTGTCTCATGAATTCAATGAATTCAAAGACAAAATCACCAAAAAACTTAACACATTGAGGCACAAAGTTGCAGCCCTCAAAGATCTGTGAAATACAGTAGAATCCCTCAGTAACAGAATGGAGCAGGCAGTAGAAAGGATATTTGACATTGAAGACACAGCTTTTGAATGCTCCCAAATGCTCAAAGAGGAAGAGAAGTGGAGAGCAAAAATGGACCATTCCCTGAGAGAATTGTGTGACCACTCCAAAAGAGCAAACATTCACCTCATAGGAATCCCTGAAGGAGAAGAAGATGGTCCTAAAGGCACAGATAATCTACTGCAAGAAATAATTGAGGAGAACTTCCCAAGCATGGCAAGAGATATTGAAATTCAAACAGTGGACAGTTTCAGAACCCCAGCACAACTCAACGCAAATACAGCATCTTCTAGAAACATTGTAGTTAACTTCGCCAGAGTTAATATGAAGGAGAAAATCCTGTAACCAGCCAGATGTAAGAAAATCATAACCTACAAGGAAAAGACTATTAAAATGCCTGCAGATCTCTCTGCTGAAACTTTTCAAGCCAGAAGAGGATGTTGTGGACCTTCAATCTACTAAAAGAAAATAACTTTCACCCCAGGATCTTGAATCCAGCTAAACTGAGCTTCATTTATGATGGAGAAGTTAAATAATTTAATGACATACACATGTTGAAGAACTTTGTCATAACAAAACCAGCTCTTCAAGATATCCTCAGACCCATCCTCCATAATGACCAGCACAATGCTCTACCACCAAAGTAAACTCACTCTGAAATTCTTGACCAAACCCAGTTTCCACAGTGGTAAAAAGATTCAAAATATCCACTGGACTTTCAAAAATCTTGACACCTAAAATACTACCAGACTTATCAATACTCTCAATTAATGTGAACAGCTTAAACTCTCCTCTTAAAAGGTACAGGTTGGCTGACTGGATACAAAAACTCAGTCCCGATATCTTCTGCATACAAGAATCTCATGTTACCATAAAGGATAAATATACACTCAGGGTGAAGAGATGGGCATCTGTAATCCAGGCAAGTGAAAATCAGAAAAAAGCAGCACTGGCAATTTTATTTGCAGATACACTTGGTTTTAAACCAACAAAAGTAAGGAAAAATAAGGATGGTCACTTCATATTTGTTAAGGGAAACACTCAACACGATGAGATGTCAATTATTAACATTTATGCGCCCAACCAGAATGTTCCTTAATTTATAAGGGAGACCCTAACAGACATGAACAATTTAATATCATCCAGCACCATGATAGTTGGAGATTTTAACATGCCTTTCATAGTGTTGGATAGATGTTCCAATAAGAAACTAAGCAAATAAATTTTGTACTTAAACTTCACTATACAACAATCGAATTTAACAGACACCTACAGAACATTTCATCCTAACAAAACTGAATACACATTGTTCTCATCAGCCCATGAAATATCCTCCAAAATTGATCACATCTTAGGTTACAAGTCTAACCTCAGCAAATTTAAAAGTGTAGAAATTATTCCTTGTATTTTCTCAGATCATCACTCAATAAAAGTTGAACTCACCAATAACAGGTATCTGCATACTCATACAAAGACATGGAAACCAAATAACCTTATGCTGAATGATAGATGGGTGATAGATGAGATTAAGAAGGAAATTGACAAATTTTTGAAACAAAACAATAATAAAGACACAAATTATCAGAACCTATGGGATACTGCAAAGGCAGTCCTTACAGGGAAATGTATAGCATTGCAAGCCTTCCTTAAGAGAATTGAAATAGAGAAAGTCAATAACTTAATGGGACATCTTAAGCAACTGGAAAAGGAAGAAAATTCTAACCCCAAACACAGCAGAAGAAAATAAATTAGAGCATAATTAAATGAAATTGAAAACAAAAGAATCATTCAAAAGATTATTGAATCAAAAAGTTGGTTTTTTGAAAGATTCAACAAAATTGATAAAGCTTTGGCCAACCTAACCCAAAATAGAAAATTAAAGTCCATAATCTCATGAATCAGAAATGACAAAGACAAAATAACAACAGACACCTGAGAAATTAAAAAAATCTTTAATGAATACTACAAAAAACTTTATTCTCAGAAATATGAAAATCTGAAAGAAGTTGACCAATACTTGGAAGTATACCAACTTCCTAGACTTAATCAGAAAGAATTGGAAATATTTAACAGACCTATATCAAGTGTTGAAGTAGAGTCAACTATACGACATCTCCCAAAAAAGAAGAGTCTAGGACCAGATGGCTTCAGATCAGAATTCTACCAAACCTTTAAAAAGGAACGACTACCTATATTACTTAATCTTTTCCAGAACAGAAGGAAAAAAAGGAATATTTCTACATTCTACGAAGCAAATATCACCCGGATCCCAAAACCAGGGAAAGACCCAACAATAAAAGAAAACTATAGACCAATATCTTTAATGAACATAGATGCAAAAATATTCAGTAAGATCCTAGCAAACAGAAGCCAGCAACAAATCAAACGAATTATATACCATGACCACATTGGTTTTATCCCAGGATCTCAAGGCTAGTTCAATATACATAAATCTATAAATATAACACATTGCATAAACAAAGTAAAAAAAAAGGCCATGTGATTCTCCCAATTGATGCAGAAGAAGCTTTTGATAATATCTAGCATCCTTTCATGATCAGAACACCTAAGAAAATAAGTATAGAAGGGACATTTCTTAAACTGATAGAGGCCATCTACAGCAAATCCACAGCCAATATCGTATTGCATGGAGTAAAATTGAAATCATTTCCACTCAGATCAGGAACCAGGCAAGGTTGCCCATTGTCTTCACTGCTTTTTAACATTGTAATGGAAGTCTTAGCCAACGCAATCAGGCAAGGGAAGGTGATCAAACTTTCATTCTTAGCAGATGATATGATTTTATACCTGGAAAACCCCAGAGACTCAACCATAAAACTCTTATA
>CAUYQV010101372.1:0-12325 GCA_963574575.1 Galagoides demidoff
AAAAAAAAAAAAAAAAAAACAAATGGAAAAACATACCATGCTCATGGCTGGGAAGAATTAACATTGTTAAAATGTCCATACTACCCAAAGCAATATATGATTTTAATGAAATCCCTATTAAAGTTCCATTGTCATAATTTAAAGATCTTTAAAATATAATACTTCGTTTTATATGGAATCAGAAAAAGCCTTGAATAGCCAAGACATTACTCAGGAAGACAAACAAAGCAGGAGGAATCACGCTATTAGACATCAGATTATACTATAAATCCATAGTGATCAAAACAGTATGGTGTTGGCACAAAAACAGAGAGGTAGATGTATGGAACAGAACAGAGATCCAAGAGATGAACCCAGCTATTTACTGTTATGTGATCTTTGACAAGCCAATTAAAAACATTGAGTGGGGAAAAGATTCCCTATTTAACAAATGATGCTGGGCTAACTGGCTAGCAACCTGCAGAAGACTGAAACTGGACCCACACCTTTCACCATTAACTAAGTTAGACTCTCACTGGATTAAAGATTTAAACTTAAGACAAGTAACTATAAAACTACTAGAAGAAAGTGTAGGGAAAACACTTGAAGAAATCGGCCTGGGTGAAAATTTTATGAAGAGGACCCCCCAGACAATTAAAGCAACATCAAAAATACACTACTGGGACCTCATCAAATTAAAAAGCCTCTGCACAGCCAAAAGCACAGTAAGTAGAGCAAGTAGATGGCCCTCAGAATGGGAGAAGATATTTGCTGGTTATATCTCCAACAAAGGTTTAATAACCAGAATCCACAGAGAACTCAAATGTATGAGCAAGAAGAGAACAAGTGATCCCCTCTCAGGTTGGGCAAGGAACTTGAAGAGAAACTTCTCTGAAGAAGACAGGTGCATGGCCTACAAACATATAAAAAAATGCTCACCATCCTTAATCATCAGAGAAATGCAAATCAAAACTACTTTGAGATATCACCTCACTCCGGTAAGATTAGCCCATATCACAAAATCCCAAAATCACAGATGCTGGCATGGTTGTGGAGAAAAGGGAACACTTCTACACTGCTGGTGGGATTGCAAAGTAATACGTTCCTTTTGGAAAGACATCTGGAGAACACTTAAAGAACAAAAATTAGGCCTGCCATTTGATCCTATAATTCCTCTATTAGGTATATATTCAGAAGACCAAAAATCACAATGCAATAAAAATATTTGTATCAGAATGTTCATTGCAGCCTGATTCATAATTGCTAGGTCATGGAAGAAGCCCAAGAGCTCATTGATCCATGAATGTATCAATAAATTGTGGTATATGTACACCACGGAATACTATGCAGCCATTAAGAAAGATGGAGATAGCTCGGTGCCTGTGGATCAAGTGGCTAAGGTGCCAGCCATGTACACCCAAGGTGGCAGGTTCAAATCCAGCCTGGGCCTGCCAAACAGCAATGATGGCTGCAACCAAAAAATAGCCAGGCATTGTGGCAGGCGCCTGTGGTCCCAGCTACTCAGGAGGCTGAGGCAGAAGACTCGCTTAAGCCCAGGAGTTGGAGGTTGCTGTGAGCTGTGATGCCACAGTACTCTACCCAGAGGGACAGCTTGAGTCTCAAAAAAAAAAAAAAGAAAAGAAAAGAAAGAAAGATAGAGACTTTACCTCCTTCATGTTTACATGGATGGACTTGGAAAATATTCTTCTTAGCAAAGTATCCCAAGAATGGAAGAAAAAGTATCCAATGTACTTAGCCCTACTATGAAACTAATTTATAGCTTTTGTAGGAAAGCTATAACCCAATTTTAGCCCAGGAACATGGAGAGAGGGGAGAGGGAGGGTAGGGGTGGGGGAGGGTAGGGGGAGGGAGAGTAATTGGTGGGACCATGCCTATGGTTCATTCTATAAGGGTACATGTGAATCTCTCTAAATGTAGAATATAAATGTCTTAACACAGTAACTAAAAAAAGACATGAAGGCTATGTTAACCAGTTGGATAAAAGTATTTCAAATTGTATACAGAAACAGTACACTGTACCCCATGATAGTATTAATGTACACTGCTATGATTTAATAAAAAAATAAATAAAATTGTAATACTCAGTATGCACCAATAATAAAAGATGACCAAGTCAAAAAAAATAGATGGGAGGTGCTGCAAAGAACATTTCTGATTGATCAGACTTTGGCGTTGCCATGACCAGTAACTATTAGTCTTCCATAATCTTAATTTTACAATCACTCTCTCTGATCATCACCTCCTATCTTTTCAGCTCTTTTTTTTTTTTTTTTTTTTTTGGAGAGACAGAGTCTCACTTTATCACCCTCAGTAGAGTAGCGTCACAGCTCACAGCAACCTTCAACTCCTGGGCTTAAGTGTTTATCTTGCCTCAGCCTCCCAAGTAGCTGGGATTACAGGCACCTGCTACAACACTTGGCTATTTTTTTGTTGCAGTTTTGCCAGGGCCGGGCTTGAACCCTCCACCCTTGGTATATGGGGCCGGTCCCCTACCCACTGAACCATAGGCACCACCCTTCAGCTCTTTCTTAAACTGCAAATCTAGTAGCAGTCCTTCAACTCTGCTGGGACCTCCATTTCATTGATCCCACCACCTTTTTCACTGTCTACCTACCTAGTGTCCTTTCTTCTATCCTTACCTAGGTTAAATTATTTTGTTCACTCATTAGACTATGTTATGACATTTATCTAAGCAACACTCCTCATTATATCCAAAATTTCACTTCCTCTGTACCTGCACCTGTGTACCTGAAGTGACCTCTGTGTGTGTGGGGGGGTAGACTTCAATGTTTCTAGTTGGTTTTACTTTTTTAAATTTCGGATTAATATCAGGGTACTAATGATTAGGTAGCATTGTTTGTGTTTATAAGGTAAAGTTCAAGTTGTAGTTGAGCCCTACATCTGGGGGTGTGCTGTATACACTTACATTGTGCACAATGGGTGAGAGTTTACCAATCCCCCTCTCTCCTCCCCCTTTCCCTTTCCCTCCTTCCCTCATAGTTTGTCTTTAAATTTGTAACTATCAACCCTACCCAGGGGCATTCAACTCAAGCCAGAATCATAGTCTCCTAGTCTATTTATTCTGATACTCCTTGAAGAATGTTTCATGCTTTCTTCTTTCTCTTCAAACCTCTAAAGCTACCCTTATGCTCAGCTGGTGATTTTACTTTCTGTGTCTCTAAAACTATTTCACCATATTTGCATATATATGATAGATCCTCTCCTTTTATTTTCAGACAGAGTCTCACTCTATTGCCTGGGCTAAAGTACAGTGGTGTCATTATAGCTCACTACAGCCTCAAATTCTCAAGCTCAAGCAATCTTCCCACTTCAGCCTCCTATCTGTGACTATAGGTACTTGCCACTACATCTGGCAAGTTTTTCTATTTTTTGTGGAGATGGTGGGGGTCTCATTCTTGCTCAGGCTGGTCTTCAACTCCTGACCTCAGCAATGCTCCTGCATCCACTTCCCAGAGTTCTAGGATTACAATCCTGAACCATCACACCCAGCCTCTCTCCTTTTATGAGGGATGAAAAATGAAGCTCCTAGCTAAGTTCAACCTTTTAACTGTTACTTAAGGTCTCATTCCTTCCACCTGCTCAAGGGACTCCTCTAGCAAATCTTCCCTCTGTGCTCTGCATCATCAATCTTCCCCCGTTCTATGGGATCCAGCAACTCTGGATCATTCCAATCAACCTGCAAATACACCAGGATTCCTCCAATCTTCTCACACAAATTAGCTCCTTCTATGGCACTGGCCATCTGTTAACAGCAATGCCACATTTCTAGCTGGTCTGGCCCAATAGCTTGACTCCTGTTTCTCTTGCAAGCTTCCTTCAATCTACCAGCAAAATCTATTGACTCCATTCTTGATATACAGGGTGTCCATAAAGTTTGCATGCAATTTCAAATAGTTTTAAATTATAAAGTGAACTTTATGGATACCCCATATATCCAGAATCCTACCATCTCTCAGATCCCTTCCTGTCACCTTGACCCAACCTACTTTCATATCTTGCCTGGACAGCTACAGTGGCCTCTTAAGTACTCTGAGATTTTATCCTTCTATTATTTCTGCCTATTTTCAAAGAATATCCAGAGTGATACTATTAAAACATAAATTGGATGTGAAATTATTATATGCCAATTTAAAAAACATGAATTAAACCATGCCATTTCTCTGCTCAAAACCTCACCATGTTTCTCCACCTTAGAGTAAGAGCCAAAGTCTTTGCCCTGAGTACAAAGACCTACGCAATCTGGAACACTCATCTACTCCTCTCCCTTTTCCTTGGCCAACTTCACATACTGGCCCCCTCACTATTGCTTGAACATGGCAGGCAGTCTCCCGCCCCAGGGCACTTAACCTTGCTGTTTCCTCAGCCTGAGAGGAAATCTATTGCTCCAGGCGGGTGCCTGGCTCACTTTCTGTCTTCCTTCAGGTCTTTACTCCAAAAAGTATCTATATTCTTAATTGGACCTTCCCTGGCAACCTTTATCTAAAATGTCAACCCCTTCCTTACCTACCATTTTGTATCTCTCTCCCTTGTGTATATTTTCTCCTGAGCACTTATAACTAACTTTATACTTTTAAAAAAATCATCTTTATTGTCTTTCTCACCCACTAAATCACTGTCTTTCAACCTTTCTTATCTCATGGCATAATTTAACCTATAGTTAAACTTGCGCAGCACACTTAAATTATGCTGATCAGAAAAAAAAAGAGTAAAAGCTTATCATCTCTAATCATCAGAGAAACGCAAATCAAACCCACCCTGAAATATCACCTAACCACATGGGAAAATGGCCCATATCACAAAGTCTCAAAGCTGCAGATGCTGGTGTGGATGTGGAGAGAAGGGAATACTTTGACACTGCTGGTGGTCAAATTAGACCTCCCATTTGATCCTGCAATCCCATTACTAGGAGTCTACCCAGAATTAAAAAATTCATTTTATAAAGAACAAAAAGAAACAAACAAACAAAAATTTACAATCACCAAACATGGAAACAACCTAAATGCACACCAACCCAGGAATGGATGAACAAGCTGTAGTATATGTATACCATTGAGTACTATTCAGCCACTAAAAAAGACGGAGACTTTACATCTTTTGTATTAACATAGATTGAGTTGGAACACATTCTTCATAAAGCATTACAAGAATGGAGAAGAAAGAATTTAATTTAATTTATTTATTTATTTATTTATTTTTATAGTGATAGAGTCTCACTTTTTTTTTTTTTTTTTTTTTTTTTTCCGGGGCTGAGTTTTAACCCCCCCCCTCTGGCATATGGGGCCAGCGTCCTACCCTTTTGAGCCATAGGTGCCACCCTAGATAGAGTCTCACTTTATCACCCTCGGTAGAATACTGTGGCGTCACAGCTCACAGCAACCTCCAACTCCTGGGCTTAGGCAATTCTCTTGCCTCAGCCTCTCAAGTAGCTGGGACTACAGGTGCCTGCCACAACACCTAGCTATTTTTTTGTTGCAGTTTGGCCAGGGCCAGGCTTGAACCCTCCGCCCTCAGTATATGGGGCCAGCGCCCCACCCACTGAGCTACAGGCACTGCCCAAGAAGCAAGAATTTAATGTACTCAATTCTAGTACGAAAGTAATAAATGATCTAATATAAGGTGGGGGATAGGGGATTGAGGGGTTGGGAGAGGAGAGGCAAGAATGGGATGAGGTTCATGGTGTATTGCACACCTCTTGGGGTGGGACACAATTACAAGAGGGACTTTACCTAATAAACACAATGAGTGTAATTCTTTGTACCCTCAATGAATCCCAAACAATAAAAAAAAAAAAACCTACCCTGAGATATCACCTAACCCTAGTGAGAAAAGCCCACATCACAAAGTCCCAAATTTGTAGATGCTGGCAGGGATGTAGAGAAAAGGGAACACTTTTACACTGTTGGTAGGAATGCAAACTAATATAGCCTGTTAGTTTGGTATGGAGAATCCTCCAAGAACTCAAATTAAACCTCCCATTTGATACTGCAATCCCACTACTAGGCATCTACCCAGAAGAAAATGAAATAATTTTACCATAAAGACATTTGCCCTAGATTGTTTATCACAGCTCAATTTACAATCACCAAGATGTGGAAACAACCTAAATGCCCATCAACCCAGTAATGGATTAACAAACTGTGGTATATGTATACCATGGAGTACTATTTAGCCATAAAAAATATGGAGACCTTACATCTTTTGTATTAATCTGGATGGAGTTGAAATACATTCTTCTTAGTAAAGTATCACAAGAATAGAAAAGCAATTATTCAATGTACTCAATACTAATATGAAGCCAGCAGATGATCTAATGCATACATACATAAGAGAAAAACTCAATTTAATTCAATCTGGGAGGAGGAGAACAAGGAAAGGGGGGTAGGGAGGGGATTACTGTGCTCCCACTTATTGGGCACAATGTAAGGGTATATGGCACTCCTCCTGGTGGAGGACACAACTACAAAAAGGACTCTACCTAACAAATGCAAATATTGTAACCTAGTGGTTTTTACCCTCACATTAACCTGAAATTAAAAATAAATACACCAATTAAAAGAAAAAATGAGTAAAAAATACATATACTTTGCTTTGAATTTATTTTGAAAATAATTTAATTCTCTCTCTCTCCCCCTCCCCCCTCACTCTCCTACTCTCTCTCCTCTTCCCCATTCTCTCCTCATCTCTCTCCCCTCTTTTCTCTGTTTTGTCTTCTTCTCTCCTCCTTGGTGCTGCTCTGCAGCCTCCCTCCCTCACCAATAAAAACCTTTCGTACAAGCAAAAAAAAAAAGAAAAGAAAGAAAACACAGGAATTTAATTAATGATCTTTAAAATTTTCTCCAGCTTGGTGACTGTGGTTCAAGCGGCTAAGGCTCCAGCCACATACACCTGAGCTGGCAGGTTTGAATCCAGCCTGGGCCCGCCAAACAACAATGACAGCTGCAACCAAAAAAAAAAAAAAATAGCTGGGCGTTGTGGTTGGTGCCTGTAGTACCAGCTACTTGGGAGGCAGAGGCAGAAGACTTGCTTGAGCCCAGGAGTTGGAGGTTGCTGTGAGCTGTGGTGCCACAGCACTCTATCCAGGGTGACAGCTTGAGGCTCTGTCTCAAAAAATAAACAAAAAATAAAATTTTCTGAGGCACACCTAAGATCCCCTCACAGCACACCTGCTGAAAATCACTACACTAGAATATCAGTCCCTTAGGGCCAGGAATTTGTGTCTGTTTTGTTCAATGCTGCATCCTCAGTGTCTAGAAGAGCTCCACATAATGTAATGTGTGTGCAGTAAATGCCATTTAATCCACTTGAGCAATTAATACATCTCTGTGTTTTTAAGCTTGGATCTGTATATTTGCATGTGTGTGCACACATCTATGTGTTCACCTCTCTGTCTATACATGTGCCCACCAGTGGGTACCTATTTGTATAGGCCAAATTACTAAGTGGGAAAGCTGAAAGCTGAGTAATAACAGTTGGTGTTTACTGTTTCTGGAGTGCCTAGAGCTATGCTAAGCATTTTGCAGGGGGTATCTCATTTAACCCTCTCCATGAGGCAAGTATCATGTACCATTTAATACCAATCTCTGGAACCAGGCTGCCCGTCTTTCAAGCCCTATTCTTCCACTTCCTAGATGTGTGACCATGGACAAGTCACTTGCCCTCCCTGAGATACATTTTTTTAAATCTATAAAATGAAGATAACAGTACTCCCTATTTCATAGTGTTATTGGGAAGACTAAAAGGGAAGCACTTAGAACAGTGCCAGGCACCTAGTGAACACCATGTAAACATTTGCTAAAACTTTCCATTTATAGATAAGTACATCGAAGGTCTGAAAAATTGAATTTGACTTAATAAGAACAATAGAAGGATAATAGTTTCCATTTACCAAGTGCTTCCTATGAACTAAATAGGCCCTTTTCATACAATATAGGTAGGCATATACATACAAAATATATGTACATATTATGCACATATGTACATACATTTTACAATAACAAAATAAAAAGGTTAACAAACCTGTCTCAGGTTGCACTACTCTAAATAGGAGACACATGACTGATCTGTGTGAGGCCAGAGCAGGTACGTTCAGCCACCTTGCACTAGTGCAGATGTGTGCTGTCTGAGTATATGCTTGTGCATGCTTTTTTGTGTGTTTTGTGTTTAATAGCATGTGCGTGTATGTGGCTCTCTCTGTAGTTGTAGGTATCTTTGTGCCCTGAGAATGTTTTTAGAGATCATTTTGGAAATTTCTTCGCCTGTTCTTCTTCAATACAGCCAGCAGAGGGGGCTCAGGAATTTTTTTCTCATCTTGAAGAAGTCAAGAGTAGACAACACCGAAAACACAGCTTCTTCTGAAAAATGATCTTTCTTAAAGTGGGAGGTTAAGGTCTATTTTCATACTGTGAAGATAGAAATCAGTTATCCACTTTGATTTGGAATCTCTCCACCATTAAGGCCATTTCTGATTGAGAAAAAGCACCCAGCTCGCAAAGAATGCTAAACCATTGAGCTGCCCAGCATCACTCCCTCCACTCCTGTGACACCACATATGGCTCACCCCCTGCCTTATGGCTGTCCAAAACTGCCCTTCACAGCTACCCCACAAGCAACCAAATACTCTGTTTTCCTGCTATTTTTCCCCACTTTCCTGCCTTTCTTTAGGTGGCTGTTCAGATACAATTCAGATGACACTAGCAGAATACCCATGAGTCCAGGTTTTAGCTCATTTAAACCTCTCAACAAGCCTAGGAGACAATAACCACTATTTTACTTTGCTCACTTAGCAAAAGAGTAATCAAGGCTCAGGGAGGTAGGTGTCTAAAGTCACAGAGTCATTAAGGGGCAGAGGTAGAAATGAAACCCAGACTCCTCTGCATCTAGAGCCTACTCTCCCTTCTACTACACCAGGAGCCATGGAAAATGGTGGGCCTGCAATTTGAACCTAGGTGGTGACTGACCCCTTATCTTGACCATACCCTATAGTAAAAATTCTCAAACCTGAATACATCAGAATCACCTCAGGAGTGTTAAGAAAAATAAAAACACTTTGCAAAAATGCAAAAGTCACAGGGAGTCTCAGTCTGTACAAGTCCAGGAATTTGCCTTTGTATTAAAGACCCCATGTGACTCTGATGCAGGTGGTTTCCTGGCTACACTGTGGGAACAACAGGCCCCTTACAAGGGGCACTCAGCTTCCCTCAAGCACCAGAAGTTCTTGGCCAGCCAACTCAAAAAATCTCAGAAGAGTTCCAAATACCCATGGTGACCATTGATAGAGCACCTGCCACACACTGGGAATGTTACATTTAGGTCTACTATCTATTATGATCTATTTAAAGTTCATTTTTGTGAAAGATACAAGGTCTCTGTCTAGGTTCTCTTTTCATATGGATGAACAATTGTTTAAGCACCATTTGGTGAAAATACTATCCTTTCTCTCTTGAATTGTCTTTAATCCTTTGTCAGAAAATAGTTGACTATATTTGTATGAGTTTATTTCTGAGCTCCCTATTCTGTTCTATTGATTTATTTGTCTATTCTAATACCACAGCATCTTGATTTATGCCTCTTTATAGTAACTCTTGAAATAATAGTAGTAGTCTGAGACCTCCAACTTTTTTCTTCAGTATTGTGTTGGCTATTTTAAACCTTTTTGCCTTTCCGTATAAACTTTAGAATCAATCTGTGGATATCTACAAACTGGATGAGATTTTGATTGACATTGCATTGAAGCTATAGGTCAAGCTGTGAATAAATGACATCTTAACAATATCCCAGTCCATGAAAGTTACAGGGAGACTTTCTCTTTATTTAGATCATTGATTTCTTTCATCAGAATCTCATAGTTTTCCACATATAGGTCTTGTATGTATTTTGCTATATCTGTACCTAAGTATTTCAATGTTGCTGCTTATACAACTAGTATTCATTTATAATTTTTTATTAAATCATATTTGTGCACATTAATACTATCATGGGATACAGTGTGTGTTTCCATATACAATTTGAAATACTGTCATCCAATTGGCCAACATAGACATCATGTCATTCTCATAATTGTTGTGTTAAGACATTTATATTCAACATTCAGAAAGATTCACATCTACCCTTATAGGATAAATCATAGGCGTGATCCCCGCAATCACCCTCCCTTCACCCATCCTCCCCCTTCCCTCCTCTCCCTCTCCCCTTTTCTCGTATTCTTGGACTAGAATTGGATTATAGCTTTCCTATGATAGTTAACAATTAGTTTCAGAATAGAGTTAAGTACATTGGATACTTTTTCTTCCATTCTTGAGATACTTTGCTGAGAAGAATATTTTCTAGCTCCATCCATGTAAACATGAAGGAGGTAAAGTCTCCATCCCTAATCATCAGAGAAATGCAGATCAAAACTACTTTGAGATATCATCTAACACCAGTAAGATTAGCCCATATCACAAAATCACAAAATCACAGATGCTGGCGGGGTTGTGGAGAAAAAGTATCACTTCTACACTGCTGGTGGGATTGCAAACTAATACGTCCCTTTTGGAAAGTCATATGGAGAACACTTAGAGAACTAAATATAGATCTGCCATTTGATCCTATAATTCTTCTGCTAGGTGTATATCGAGAAGACCAAAAATCACACTACAATACAGATATCTGTACCAGAATGTTCATTGCAGCCCAATTCACAATTGCTAGGTCATGGAAGAAGCCCAAGTGCCCATCCACCCATGAATGGATCAATAAATTGTGGCATATGTACATCATTTATAATTTTTAATTCTACTTTTTCATTACTGATATATAGCAAAGGAAATCACTTCTGGATATTAACCTTACACCCTGTGATTAGTCATTGATTAGTTCCAGGAGGAATTTGTTAAGTCAATCCTCTGGAATATTCTATACAGATGCCCATGTCATGTGCGAACAAAGACCCAGGCTCTTCATACACATTATACCATTTAATCCTCATGTCACCTCCATAAGTCAGGTCCAATTAGTATCCCTGTTTTCAAGAGGAGGAAACTGAGGTTCAGATACCATCATTTAATTGTCCAAGATTACAAAGCTTAGAAGTGGGAGAACTGAGATGTAACCCAGGTATGCTTTTGTCTACCGCTTATCATTTCTGTACTTTAATATGGTGAGCTGCTTGCTTCAAAGAATTAGCTGGTGCAACAGATAGCTGAACATTGCATAAGGGTGGAGGAGTCAATTTCTACCCCTGATCCAATGTATGTCATTGGGCCAGTCATTGAATCCTAAAGAGTAAAGTTATTCACTTCACAGATCTGTGAAACACAGATCCAGTCCTAGTCCCTTGTGAAATATGGATGAGAAAGCGAAGGCTCAGATGAGCTATTTGAAATTTGCAATTTAAGAGAATTGTCTTAAGCCAGATAAACTACTAAGTAGGGAAGTACATGGAAAAGGTACTTGATAAAGCAAGGAGGGTTTATTTCTGGGCATAATGTACTCTCTCATCACCCACTAACATGCCAGAAAAAGGGTTAAGACACCATACTAAGTCAGCATGTGGCTCACATCTATAATCCTAACACTGTGGGAGGCTGAGGCGGGTAGATTGCCTAAGCTCCAAGCTTTGAGACCAGCCTGAGCAAGAGTGAGACTCCATCTCTAGAAATAGCCAGGTGTTTTGGCGGGCACCTGTAGTCCCAGCTACTTGGGAGGCTGAAGCAAGAGAATCACTTGAGCCCAAGAGTCTGAGGTTGCTGTGAGCTATGATGACATAGCATTCTACCAGGGTGACAAAGTGAGACTCTCTCTCAAAAAAAAAAAAAACATAAGACACCAGACTAGGAGGGTCAGCCAAGTCTATCTACAAAACAGCCTACAACCCCTAACTGCAACCCATCTGGGAAACTGTATACCAGGCACACCATGAAGTTCACAACTGACACTGGGCTCCGCAGCAACATCGAGGGTTTGCTCTAGCAGGGACCTTGTCTTCTTCATCCTTAATGTGGAGCCCAGTGCTGAGTGCACGGCAGGTGCTCGACAAACACCAACAGTTCTTTGCTTGATGATTTCAATAAGGACATGGGCCTTTTAGCATGACTTGGGGTCACACCCATGACCCCAGTTGACAGGTTGGCTATCTCACTTCAGGACGCACATTGTAAACCTACTAGGATTGCCCCGGGGTGGGCTTTATCAAGTGTCCTTTCATTCACCTGTCACACATTCATTGAGCCCCTCTCTGGGCCCTGGGCAAGTCCCTGAACTTGATCATGGACTCTGGTGTCAGCCAGGCCTGGGAGAAAAACACTGCTCTCCACTGACCAGCTCA
>CAUYQV010101373.1:0-16591 GCA_963574575.1 Galagoides demidoff
GAGTTTCCCATGGTCTGCAGTTAAAAGCACTTGAAATAAAAAAATTAAATCTATACAACATCAAGTATTCATACCATAAATTGTGACGAAAATCAGCTTGTTTCCAGGACCTACCTCCAGGGACTTTAAGCCTAACTTCATATTCATGCTCTCAGGAGAAGACTATCCATTGTGTTTTGTAAGTTTTTACTGTTGACAAGTGTTTACCATCAGACACACTAGTAAAAATTTTAAAGTATGATAATATCTAGTAGTGGCAAAGATGTGGGGAAACTGAAACTTGTTTAGTGAGAGGACTATGAATTGGTACAACGCATTAGACCAACTTTGTGACACACAGTGAAGCAGAAAATATACTATCCTGAGTCCTAAACTCCTAGTTGTCATTATACGCACTCGTCGGCAAATGTCTCAGGTGGGACCTAAGAAAATGGATACAAAGTAATTGATGGCAGCATAGGGAGCAATTGTGAAAAAAATGGAAATAATATAAATGTCCATAAATTTAAACATTCAATAAATTTAACATGTTAATGCTATACAATACTAGACAGTAGTTAAAGTAAAAAGTGGATCTGCACTTTTGAAAATAAATATATCTGCTCGGCGCCTGTGGCTCAAGCGGCTAAGGCACTGGCCACATACAACTTAGTTGGTGGGTTCAAATCCAGCCTGGGCCCACCAAACAACAATGATGGCTGCAACCAAAAAATAGCTGGGTGTTATGGCAGGCACCTGTATTCCCAGCTACTTAGGAGGCAGAGGCAAGAGAATTGCTTGAACCCAGGAGTTGGAGGTTGCTGTGAGCTGTGATGCCACAGCACTCTACCCAGGGCAACAGCTTGAGGCTCTATCTCAAAAAAAAGAAGAAGAAGAAGAAAAGAAGGAAAGAAAATGAATATATCTTAGCCAGGTGGATGAATATATCTTAGCCCAGGAGGCTGAGACAAGAGGATTGCTTGAGCCTGGAAGTTCAAGGCAGTAATAAGCTATGATGGTGCCTGAGAATAGTCACTGCATTTCAACCTGCACAGTATACTGAAATCCCATCTCTAAAAATCGAATAGAAGAATAGAATAGAGTAAAATTATCTTGAGGACATACTATAGTGGAAAAAATAAAAGCAAACTTCAGGCTTTTAAAATAAGACACCATTGTGTTAAATGTTTACCTGAAAACATAATTCTAGGAGTCCACACAAATGTAGTCACATCATCAAAAGACAGTGAGGAAGGGCAGACCCCCACTTCAGATTAACGGTTTGTTACCTGTGGGCATGAAGGGAAAGGGGGTTTCAACTATATCTGTATTATTCTATTTCTTAAAAATGTTTAACGTCCATAGTAGTCTTACCTAGGCTTTATGCAAATTAATATATCTCAGAGTACGAATAAAATTTGCATGGTTTATAAAAATGAAAATGCTGACATGGCAAGGAATAAAACACACTCTGGTCTCTGTGTTCTTGGAGAAACACATGCACCTCTTTGTTGACACAAAGTGGTGTGTCAAAAACAAGGTTGAAATGTGAGTGATATGCCCATTTGTTGGGCAAAATTTCTGTCTTCAAAGAGCTGTCAAAATGGCGAGTTAGTGGCCCTCAGAGGGGGGAAAAAGCACCCAAGCAGACTAAACTTTTAATATCTTTGCTTTCATCATGAAAAGATAAGAGTTATGGACATTTTTTCTTATTTCCAGAGGTAACAGAAAGGAAATGGTACTCTCGATCTTCATAGGTAAATACTAAAATCTGTATAAAGCTATGCCTGTGTCATTCTTTTTACACTCTGCTTCTCTTTGTGTGATAGGTCTATGAAAATGAAGAGTAGGTTGGTCGCTCCATCTACTGAGAGTGAACATTAGTTGGCAGTCCCACAGATCTGTCTCTTGTTTCAACAGTGTTTGCGAAAAACAGACCTGGGGACGCTGCCCCCGCCACAAGAGGAATATGAAGATCAATAATGAGCATACTATTAGAAGTTCATAGGAAAATTCCTTCTGGGGGTCAGAGGTTTCCAAGTAAATCCAAGTTTGTAACTAGACTTTTTCTGTCTGGTCTCCAGATTGTTCTCCATTTGACAGAAGCCAATTAATGTATAATTAATACTGTAAGGAATATAATACACATTTTTTATAATTCTAGAGCTTGATTTAAAGGCACAAATGGGGCTTGGCAGTAGCGACATACACCAAAGCTGGTGGGTTCAAATCCAGCCCAGGCCTGCCAAACAAAAATGACAACTACAACCAAAAAAATAGCCAGGCATTGTGGTGGGCACCTGTAGTCCCAACTACTTGCAAGGGTTAGGTGAGCGAATCACTCAAGAGTTTGAGGTTGCTGTGAGCTATGACGTCATAACACTCTACCCAGGGTGACAGCCTGAGACTCTGTCTCAAAGGAAGGGAGGGAAGGAGGGAAGAAAGGGAGGGACAGGGCACAGTGGGTCACACCTGTAATCCTAGCACACTGGGAGGTTGAGGTGGGAGGATCACCTGAGCTCAGGAGTTCAAGACCAGCCTGAGCAAGAGCAAGACCCCATCTTTGCTGAAAGTAGAAAAAGTAGCTGAGTGTCATGGGAGATGCCTGTAACCCAGCTACTCAGGAGGCTGAGGCAGGAGGATCACTTGAACCCAGGAGTCTGAGGTTGCTAAGAGCTAGGTTACTGCCACATCACTGTAGACAGAGCAGCAGAGTGAGACTCTGTCTCAAAAAAAAAAAAAAAAAAAAAAAAGAAAAGAAATTGGTTTTTTTTTTTTAGGCACAAATGAGGCTTGACGCCTATAGCTCAGTGGCTAGGGCACCAGCCACATACACAGGAGCTGGCGGGTTCAAACCCAGCCTGAGCCTGCCAAACAACAATAACAACTAAACCAAAAACAAACAAAAAAAGTAGCCAGGCATTGTGGCAGGTGCCTGTAGTCCCAGCTACTTGGGAGGCTGAGGCAAGAGAATCACTTATGCCCAAGAGTTGGAGGTTGCTGTGAGCTATGACACCATGGCACTCTACTGAGGGTGACATAGTGAGATTCTGTCTCAAAAAAAAAGGCACACATGACATATTTAAATAAGAAAACATTGAGAGTGACTTATCTATGGGTAGTCTAAGTCCTGTTTCCCTACTATCAAAATAAAATGCTTTCATCAGAGTTAGCGGGCAGAGATGGCAACAGAAGACAAAGGGCTGAGGATCTGGAAAAATCATAAGCTTGTAGGCATTGACATGCTCCCCATTCCATAACACCTCACTATTGCAACACTTACCTGGCTGTGTACCTGCTCCACTGGCTTGTGAACACTAAACTGCGGCTACTTCATTTGGACATCCCCAACAAACAGCCCAAAGCCTGAAGCAAAGTAAAAAACTAAAAATAGGTTTAGTTTAATTGCATTGATTCCCACAGGGTTGAGTTGAACTTAGTTGAATTGTTAAAAGTGATTATTACATGAGTAAAAACCGAAAATGTATTTGTTAAACTAGGCTGTGCTGTGTTAGGAGAGAATTTCTCATAAAAATGATACAGGTATACATGTTCAGAGAAGGAAAATGAAATTTGTATTTCAACAAATACAGTTGCAAAAAAGGTCCCAGATAGGTGGGGTGCAGTGGTTCACACCTATAATCCTAGCACTCTGGGAGGTTGAGGCAGGTGGATTCCCTGAGCTCAGGAGTTGGAGACCAGCCTGAGCCAAAGCAATACCCTGCCTCTGAAAAAAATAGCTCGGTGTTGTGGCAGGTGCCTGTAGTCCCAGCTACCTGGGAGGCTGAGGTAAGAGGATTGTTTGAGCCCAAACAAACAATTTGAGATTGCTATGAGCTGTGATGCCAAATCACTCTACTGAGGACAACAAAGTGAGACTCTGTCTCAAAAAAAAGAACAAATACGTCCCAGATAAAGCCATTTTCAATTCTATAAATATTTGTTTGAGATTCCTCCTCTCCAAATTTTACAACCAAAGGACTTGAATACCTAAGGAATAATATATAGCCAAGTGTGGTGGCTCACACCTGTAATCCTAGCACTCTGAGAGGCCAAGGCAGAAGAATGCCTTGAGGTCAGGAATTCAAGACCAGCCTAAGCAAAAGCAAGACTTCATTACTCCAAAGACAGAAAAAACTAGTTAAGTACGTTGGGGGGGTGCCTGTAGTCCTAGCTACAGGAGGATCGCTTGAGCCCAGGAGTTTGAAGTTATAGTGCGCTATGATTATATCACCTCACTCGAGCCAGGGTGGCAGGGTAAGACTCCATCAAAGAAAAGAAAAGAAGAAAGAAGAAAGAAAAAGAAAAGATACAATATATAAATAGGGAAATGTGATATTTTTTAAATTAATTTCCAACAAGTACTTGCTTACTCTCAATGCAGAGATAGGGAAAAACTAGATTGGATAATGAGTCTTGAACTAGAAGTTCTAGCTGTTGCCTTGCTCCTTCTCTAAGAGAGAAAGATGGCCCAATCTGAGACGGTCCCCACCTGACCAGATAGAGAGAAGAGCAACAGAGGCATTACAGGTATGTGCTCAATACTGGTAAGAAACCAAGCCTGCCTGCAAATGAAAACAGGCCCAGGGAAAGCTGGCAGCTCCTTCTCCCTCAGGATTGTTCATAAAGAGGGATGCACACAGGAGTAGGTCCTCCAGATGGAGGTCTACACGCTAGTTCTATCTGGGTGCTCTAATAGGCGCACAGAAAAGTCTCTAGCATGGTCCTTGGACTCATCAAGTTTATGGCATCACCAAATCAGAGATTAAGTATGTATAGATGCATTAAAAATCACGTGTACATATGGGGACTGGAGGTGAAATTATCTATTTCACTACTTTTTCTTCTTTAGACCCAAATGAACCATGAAGCATTTTCCACCTTCATTTGAACACTTGAACAGGATTAAAAATTAACCCCATGTGGCAGTTCTCACACCTTCAGCCTGAATGTAGCACTAGGTATCTATTTCCTCTTCCCAAATATCTATTGTCTCCGTCCAGAGGTTTTGCTGGGCAAATAGTCAGCTAGCTAAAGCTTGACTTCCTGCCCTCCTTTGCAGCTAGATGTGACCATATGATTAACTGGATCAGAATTACCAGGGGGTAAGGAATTAAGCAGTAATGATGTATGTTCTATCTGCTCCTTACCCGAAAGCCTGAGTGTTCATAACCCTCATCCTTGTCCCTCTTCCCACTCACTGGGTGATGATGAGTGATAGAGCAGCCCCAGTGGATCCAGAGATGGGAGCCTCGTGTTGAGGATGGCAAATTCTTCATTTACAGAGACAAAAAAAAATTCTTTCTTGTTTCAAATGCTGTATTTTTAGCTTCCTTTGTCACTTAAATATTTTAAATAGCACTAAAGTAGAGAAAGATTCCAAAGAGCCAGACAGATAGTAGGAAGATTAATGAAACAAAGATGGGATATTTGGGGACTTAAAATGGGCAGTATCTGGAAAGACCTTGTGGGAAATGATCAGTCCTCAGCAAGGGGAACAACAAAAAGGGAAAAAATGGAACCAGAAATGAACATAGGTTGTCTGCAAAATATGAAACTTATGGCTCGGCACCTGTGGCTCAAGTGGCTAAGGCGCCAGCCACATGCACCTAAGGTGACAGGTTCGAATCCAGCCCAGGCCGCCAAACAACAATGATGGCTACAACCAAAAAAATAAATAAATAAATAACTGGGCATTGTGGTGGGCACCTGTGGTCCCAGCTACTTAGGAGGCAGAGGCAGGAGACTCGCTTCAGCCCAGGAGTTAGAGGTTGCTGTGAGCTGTGATGCCACAGCACTCTGCCCAGGGGGACAGCTTGAGGCTCTGTCTCAAAAAAAAAAGAATATGAAACTTATAAAGTGTCTTCAAAAAGAATATTTCATTCATATTTTAAACAAGGCACATCTGAATTTAGACAGAAATTCTTGGCTATATTTAGACTCCCCAGTGACTTCATTGATCTTTCTCTAGATTTCAGTGTTTCAGGAAAACAAGAAATGAAAATGGGAAACATTCTCCAATTTTCCTTTTTGATTATTACATTATTTCAAAGTATATTAAGTACTTTATCATGCGCCTGGCATTATTCTCAGAGACAGATACAATTTCAGAAAACCCAGGTTAAATCCTGTTTTTGTCATTGGCCACGAGTATGACTTTGGACAAATTGCTTTATTTCTCAGCCCTTAGGCTCCCTCATCTATAAATAAAAATGCTAATAATAATAATACCTACCGCGGATGGTTGGAGGATTAAATGATACTTACAGTGCTCAGCTCAGCCTAAAGAATGTAGTAACAGCTCAATAAACGTTGGTAATTATGTTTAATATTTGGCAGCTATCTTTTACATCATTTATCATGAGAGCTACTATGCTAAATGATTCTAAAGCATGACAATTCCTGATCTTCATACTTGCTCATCCTAATTGGGGATGTCAGGTCATACCTATCAAAAATACACGCTGACAGCTAAACTTTGTGTACGAAGACATCACATACTATTTAATACTAACATTTACTCTTAGAAGAAAGAAACGACATTTCATAGCCACTGATGAGAAGGGAGAATTCCTGAAGACATAGGTGGGAAGTGAGGAGAACGCTGAGTATGGTGGCTCACGCCTGTGAGGTGAGCACTCCAGGATGCCACGGCGAGAGGAACCCGGGAGGTCAGGAGTTCACAACTAGTCTGAGCAAGAGCAAGGACACTACTAAAAACAGAAAAGCTTATCCAGATATGGTGGCCTGTACTCTAGCCTAGGGTGAGGCTAAAATAAACAAACAAAAAATGAGAAGAAGACGCAAGCCACTGCATTTGGAAGCTCAAAAACTTACTGCAAGGAAGAAGAATGAAATATTCATTGAAGCCTTCCATATGGTCTTAAAACCCCGAGGAAGAGCCACTCTAAATTCAAAAGTCCAGGACTTGGAGGCAAAACGGTATAGTACAATATGAGATTAACTAGCCCAAGTAGGGCTCCATTTATGTTTATCCAAGGGTAGGATGTCTGCATACTTCCAATGGACAAATGCCTTATCTCACTCCTTACCTCGGGCTAGACTTTCTCTACGGAATAAACTCAGGAAATCCTCATAGTTCCTTAGAGCCTTTGTTCAAGAGACATTCACTCTGCCTAAAATGCACTCTTTCCGACCTGTGCCTGATTAGCTCTCTCTCAATATTCAGATTGCTACCTAAATTCACCTCGTGAGATAGACCTTCTCTGATACCACACAATGCAGAACTCTATCTAGGCCAGAAGCAGTGGCTCAAACCTGTAATCCCAGCAGTCTGGGAGGCTTTGCTTAAGCTCAGGAGTTCTAGACCAGCCTGAGCAAGAGCGAGACCCCATCTCTAAAAATAGCCCGGTGTTGTGATGGGCACCTGTAGTCCCAGCTACTAGGGAGGCTGAGGCAAGAGGATCACTTGAGCCCAGGAATTTGAGGTGCTGTGAGCTATGATGTCACAGCACCCTACCAAGGTGACATAGTGAGATTCTGTCTAAAAAAAATTATAAAAAAAAAGAACTCTGTCTAAAGCCACTCTCAAACATTCTGAATCTACCAATCTTCACGTTAGTTATTACTTATTGATATTTTCCCTCTTTCAGACCTCTACATTTATTTTTATTGTCTTTCATAGCCATTATAATATATAGTCATACCCCACATAATGAATTTTGGTCAACAACAGACCACATATCTGAAGATGGTCCCAAAAGATTATGATGTAACTAAAAATTTTCTATTTCCTAGTGATAGTGTAGCACAGTGGTTACAACGCCAGCCACATGCACCAAAGCTAGCAGATTCACACCCAGCCTGGGCCAGCTAAACAACAATTATAACTGCAACATCAACAACAGCAAAAAATAGTCAGGCATTGTGGTGGGCACCTCTAGTCCCAGCTACTTGGGAGGCTGAGGCAAGAGAATCGCTTAAACCCAAAAGTTGGAGGTTGCTGTGAGCTGTGATAGCACAGCACTCTACCGAGGGTGACATAGCGAGACTCTGTCTCAAAAAAAAAAAAAAAAAAAACTACCAAGTGGACGATCATTGATGGCTACTGCTCACCAGGCAGGCAGGTCCATTCTACCCCAGCCGCCATCTTGCAGAACAAGAACAAGGTGAGGGAAGCTGTAAAGGGATCTGCATCCCTGGAGACAATGAAACTAATGAAAATTCCAGAGAGGCCTGTATCAGATACAGAGAAACTTCTAATGACCTGGATGAAGACCCTGCACAGAAGCACACCCCTCTTGGCAGCATGAAACAGCCTGAGCAAACAGTTTGTGAGGTTTAAAGAAAAAGCTAGCCCTGGGTACAATGTTGAATTTGCCATTAGCTCTGGGTGGTTGAAATGATTCAAGAATCGTTATTCATTACATAACGCGAAAGTTGAGTGGTGAGTCTGGGAGAGCTGATGTGAAGGCAGCTGAGGAATTTTTGGAAACACTAGATGAGCTGATTGTGGAGGAAAATTACTTGCCAGAGCAAATCTTTAATGTGGATGAAATCTCCCCATTCTGGAAACAGACGCCTGAAAGGACTTTTATCCATGAGAAGGCCAAGTCAATGCCAGGTTACAAGGTTTTTAAGGACAGGATAACAGCCTCACCTGGGGGCAACATAGCAGCCTACAAATTGAAACCCTTTGTGATCTGGCACAGCGAGATCCTTCTGGTACATCACTAAGCACAGACAGGAGAAACAAACAGCCAGGACAGTCCCATTTCTCGTCCAGGACGCCCTCCTGAATCGCTTTACCAGCAACATAAGTAAGTACCATGTGGAGAGTAATATAGCTTTCAAGAATTTGCTTAGTGGTGATAATACTCCCAGACATCATCCTTTCACTGATGATCTTTATCTCATTATCAAAAAGTGGTATTTCTCCCTCCAAACATCCCTTTTTTGATCCAGCCAAAGCATAAAGGATCTATAGCAGCTTTTAAGGCCTCCTACCTGATAAGGCCCTTTGCCCAGGCAATTTCTGCAACTGAGAAAGACGCTGAAGCGGTTCTGGAAAGATTACATATCCATGACTATGTCAGTAACCTTGCTTGTGGCTGGGTGCTGGGACTCATGCCTATAATCCTAGCACTCTGGAAGGCTGAGGTGGAAAGAATGCCTGAGCTCAGGAGTTGGAGATCAGCCTGAGCAAGAGCTAGACCTTAGTCTCTTAAAAAAATAGAAAATTTACCTGGGTGTGGCAGCATGCTGCTGTAGTCCCAGCTACTCTAAAGGCTGAGGCAGGAGGGTCGCTGGAGTCCAGGAGTTTGAGGTTGCAATGAACTGTGATGATGCCACTGCACCCTATCCAGGGCAACAAAAAAGAGACCTTGTCTCAGAAACCAGTCTTGCTTGGGATTAGGGTGACGTCACCAAGGAGCATATGAATGGCACCTGGAAGAAGATGCTGGAGATTTGTCCATGACTTCAAAGGATTTGCCAAGATGGAGAGACTGCAACAAGCCTGTGAGGCTGTAGTTCAGACAGCAAACACCTGTGCATGAGGTGAAACTCCTAGAGGTGGGGCCTCAGAAACTGACTAATGGGAGCTGTTGGAACTGAAACAGGACACATAACTGAAGAACAGGCCAGAAAAAAAGAAATAATAATAAGAGAAGAAAAAGAAGAATCCCTCTGTAATCCTAGCACTCTGAGGTTGAAGGCAGGTGGATTGCTTGAGCTCAGAAGTTCAAGATCAGCCTGAGCAAGAGTGAGACTCTACCTCTAAAAATAGCTGGGGGTTGTGGTGGGCACCTATAGTCCCAGCTGCTCTGGAGGCTGAGGTAAGAGGATCACTTGAGCCCAAGAGTTTGAGGTTGCTGTGAACTATAATGCCACAGCACTCAACCCCAGGGCAACTGAGTGAGATTTTGTCTCAAAAAAAAAAAGAAAAAGAAAAAAACCCTCTAGGGTGGAAGGTTTGAACCTGACCTCGGTCAAACTGCTACAAAAAAAAAAAAAAAATAGCCGGGCATTGTGGTGGGTGCTGTAGTCCCAGCTACTGGGGAGGCTGAGGCAAGAGACTCACTTAAGCCCAGGAGTTGGAGGTTACTGTGAACTGTGATGCCACAGCACTCTACCAAGGGCAATAAAGTGACACTCTGTCTCTTAAAAAAAAAAAAAAAAACCTGCAAAAAATATTCACAGTGTGGGGTTTTGCAGCAGCCCATATAGCCTATGGCTAGGAGGAGTGAGAGTTATAAGAAATACCTATATAGCTCAATAATGGAACAGCTTAGTGAAAGGGGCATAGAGAGGGATTTAGCTCTTGTAACAAGCATGAGAGCTCGAGAGATGAGAACATTGGTGAATTGGCAGTCTCTACACCTGTGGTGTTGAGAGACACAAGATCAGCCTCATATTAGGCTGGAGGAGAAGGCAGTCGGGAGCATGCGCATTCTATCACGGACGCGCTTACTCTGACTCTGTCTCCTCTCCTGCCTGCAGAACGCCAGCACGGTGTCTCTCTGCTGAAGATTACCAAGCTCTGCTGAAGACTAAGATCTATCTGCTCTAAGACTGCTTTACTCTCTCTCTCCTGCTAAAGTAGATAGCCCTCAAGCACCTAAGAGAAATTGTTCCTGAGCAAGAAAGCTTAGCGGTCTGCGTCCAGAACCTAGTTAAGCTGGGCCCTGACAAGTTGTGGCAGCAGTGGGATGTGACAGGTTTAGTAGAAGCTTTGCGACCTCAGCAAGCTCCTTAAAAATTATGAAAACATAGACCCAACACTGCAAAGTTTTCATCAACAGAGAGAACTGCTCACGGTGACTTACCTGCTTACAAGCAAATCTATGATGGAAAAAAAAAAAAAGAAAGAAAGAAAGAAACAGACCCAGCAAAGCGCTGTGAACATATTTCTAAAAGAGTGATGCCTTCTCAAGAAGAGCCTCAGGCAGGTCTCCGTAAGGTTTCCAGACTAAGATGTTCTTATCATAGGAGATGGCATGTGTGCTCGTGCCCCTGAAGATCTTCCAGGGGCACAAGATGTGGAGATGACAGTGACATTGGTGATTCTGACTCTGTGTGAACTGAAGCTCATGCATGTGTTAGTGTCTCAGTTTTCAACAAAAAATTTATAAAGTAAGAATGTTTTTAAATAGAAAAAGCTTATCGAATACATAAAGAAAAATTTCTGCACAGTTATATATTTGTGTTTAAATCTAAGTGTTATTACAAAAGAGCAAAAATGTTCTAAAAAAATTAAAAAGTTTATAAAGTTTGGGAGGCTGAGGAAAGAGAATCTCCAAAGCCCAGGAGGTGGAGGTTGCTGTGAGCTATGTGACGCCACAGCACTCTACCAAGGGCAGCAAAGTGAGACTCTGTCTCTACAAAAAAAAAAAAAGTTTATAAAGTAAAAACATTACAGCAAGCTAAGGTTCATTTATTGTTAAAGAAAAAAAGCATTTCTTGTAAGTTCAGTGTTGCCTACGAGTGCAGTGTTTATAAAGTCAACAGCAGAGTGCAGTCCTGTGCTCGGCCATCGCACTCACTCACCCCTGGCTCACTGGCTCACCCTAAGCAACTCCCAGTCCTGCAAGCTCCACTTGTGATAAGTGCCCTCACAGGTGTGCCACTTTTTATCTTTTCTGCCATATTTTTTACATTGCCCTTTCTATGGGGCAATGTAAAAATTAGATGCGCAAATACTGTTATGTTACTGTTGCCTACAGTATTCAGAACAATAACATACTGGGGCAGTTCTGTAGCCTAGGGCAATAGGGTGTACCCTAAGGTCGAGGTGTCTACAGACTGGATCATTGAGGTTAGAGCACACGTGGGGACCTTCACAAAATGACGGTGCATTTCTTAGCATGTATCCTCTTTGTTAAGTGGGATGACTGAAAATTCAAGAGACCAAAGGGGAAGCATGTATGCTTGCTTTGCTATTGTATCTGCAATGCCCAGCAAAAAAAGCTCAGGGCACTTGTGTCCTCTGAAAATATTTTGCAAGTGAATGAAAAAAAAAAAAAGGATATCATTCCAAATACCCAAGGTACTCAGCTATTGCTTCTTCTTTTAGACTTTAGAGCCTCTATAGGAAAAAGTTATCTGAAAATTTGAGGATTTATTTCAATAAACCATGAAAATGTGTGGTACCAAGTGATGAGTCGCTTTAATCCTACATTTTCACTGGCGCTAGGATTCTCAACATTGCAAAATGTACCCATCCTCACATATCTGAATTACAGCCTGAATTTGAGTCACTCACCTTATCTTTGCCTACCCAGCACCTAACATCGCCAGAAAGAAATGGCTAAATTGCTTCCATCAAATATGGAGCAGTGTTCCCATAAGGGAGCTCATGTCCTTCAGCTAAAGACTCCCCAGAACAAGCCTGGAGTTAGTCATGCTGGGTTTGTTCTTTCCAGCAAAAGGAGAATATTCAGCACAAGGAGCTGTGGGGCATCTCAGAGTGTGTTAGGAAGGACCTTTTATGTGGCTTGGGGAGAAGGCTCAAGGCAGCAGGACTTTCCTCTGGATGACACACTGTCAGGAGGTAGAGGGTCCTTCTATGATTGGGTACCTCAGATCATATCTAGAATGAGGAAAGACCAGAATGATGCTAAATATGTAACTGGAAAAGAAGCCCCCATCTCTCTTATCACTGGAGAGGGGAAATTTGGTATTTAGGGGTTCACTAAGACCCTGCTCTTATGTGTGCTTAGCTAAGATATGAAGTTTGTTTTGTTCATTTGTTTAGAGTCACTTCTTCACACATAATGAGTGACCCTACCTGTTGTTAGAGTCTGAGAGACCTAAGAACACCAGCCTGGTCATGGAGCCCAGATCATCGAGACTTAAGTAGGAGACAAGTCCATTCCCTAAGTCAGGGGCTGCTGTTTTTTGTTTGTTAGTTGTTTTTTTTTTTTTTCCTCATTTGCTGCTTCAGAAATGATGACTACCCCAACCTCCATGTCCAGCCCACATGTGGTTATGTTTAACTTTTGTCTCATCATGGGATCAGGCATGAAGCAAGGCAGATTCCATTGGCAAAGGCCACTCCAGACACCATAGCTAATCCCAGAATGATGTCAACCTCTTTCCTCCAAGTCTAACTGTAGGTGTGCGAGAGCACAGAGGTCCTGACCCTGGTACAGAGAAGGCTGCAGTGCCCTGGGCCGGATGGTAAAGGCCTGGGCATTGTGCACATGGAGAAGCTGGAGTCAAGAGATATTTGAGGCTCGGCGCCTGTGGCTCAAGCGGCTAAGGCACCAGCCACATACACCTGAGCTGGCGGGTTGGAATGCAGTCTGAGCCCACCAAACAACAACAAGGGCTGCAACCAAAAAAAAATGCCAGGAGTTGTGGCGGGCGCCTGTAGTTCCAGCTACTTGGGAGGCGGAGGCCAAAGAATTGCTTGACCCCAGGAGTGGGAGGTTGCTGTGAGCTGTGATGCCATGGCACTGTACCCAGGGTGACAGCTTGAGGCTCTGTCTCAAAAAAAAAAAAAAAAAAGGTTCAGCGCCTGTGGCTCAAGTGGCTAAGGTGCCAGACACATACACCTGAGCTGGCAGGTTTGAATCCAGCCCGGGCCTGCCAAACAACAACGATGGCTGCAACCAAAAAATAGTCGGGCGTTGTGGTGGGCACCTGTGGTCCAGCTACTTGGGAGGCTGAGGCAGGAGACTCGCTTGAGCCCAGGAGTCTCCAGGAGTTGGAGGGTGCTATGAGCTATGATGCCACGGCACTCTACCCAGTGAGATAGCTTGAGGCTCTGCCTCAAAAAAAAAAAAAAAAAATTGCCAAATAAAGAGAGATGTTTGAGAGGTTGAATTCATAACATTACCAGGGAGAGAAACTAAGGACTCTGGCATTGCTAGCTCAGGAGACTGGGTATCAGTGATGTTATTAACCAAGATGAATCTTATAGGTTCATAAAAGATTTGGGGGGAAGTGATAACTTATGTGTGGGACATATTCCATTTGAGGTGCTCCAGGTAGAGATGGCTTATAGGCAGGGAGTATAGGAGAGAGTTTAGCACAGTCCTTATTGAAGCCATGAACACAGGAGAGCAGCTTACATGGCAAGGGGGAATACACAGAATTAGAAAAGAAACAGCAGCGAGTAAGCAACTTAAAAAAAAATTACAGAAAAATTATCTAGAATAAAAGTTTTAAAAGAAACTAATATGTGCTTGAAAAAAAAAAAACTCAAAGAGGGGGCAGCGCCTGTGGCTCAAGAAGTAGGGCTCTGGCCCTATATACCAGAGGTGGCACGTTCAAACCTAGCCCCAGCCAAAAATTGCAAAAAAAAATACCTCAAAAAGGTCAGGCATGGTGGCTCATGCCTGTAATCCCAGCACTCTGGAGTCTGCGACAGGTGGATCACCTGAGCTCATAAGTTCAAGAACAGCCTGAGCCAGAGCAAACCCCATCTCTTAAAAAAAAAAAAATAGCTGGGAGTTGTGGTCAGCTCCTGTAGTCCCAGCTACTTGGGAGGCTGAGGCAAGGGGATCACTTGAGCCCAAGAGTTTGAGGTTGCTATGAGCTGTGACATCATAGCACTCTGAGGGTGACAAAATGAGATCTGTCTCAAAAAAAAAATTCAAAAGCATCAGGAAAGTCAAAAAGCTAGAAAGACCGATGATTAGTGACCATTTCCATGCCTGGATATATTATTCAATAAATACTTGTTGAGCACCTACTATCTGCCAAAGGGCTGTTCAAGCCCTGAAAATAATACAGTTGGGCAGGGGGATGGACAGACAGAAATCTGAAATCTGCCTTCACAGATCTTACATTATAAGGGGAGAAATAATAATAAATAAATTATAGAGATTAAAAGGTAGTATTGAAAACAAGACAGAAAGCATAGGGGAAAGCTTTCTAAGTTTAGAAAGAATGCTCCTCCACAACGAGGTAGCATTTAAAGAAGCGTTTGAGTTAGGTGAACGACGGAATGATACAGTTATCTGGGGCAAAACATTCCAAATAGCAAGGAAGTTCTCAGTGCTGGCAACAGCCAGACCAACAGAATATTAGCCTTGCCTGATGCCCTACACATAATAAATGTTCAATATATATTCAGTGAGTTAATTAATACAATAGGTATTTAAGGAAGTACACAAATAATCAATGAGTTTTAGAAGCTCCATCTGTGGATAGACATAACAATAGATCTATACAGGAAAAACTTTGAAACTTAGTAACACCTTCTTGATAAAATAAAATACACATTTAAATGAAGTAACAATGTAAAAGTTTCCTTTTATTTCCTTTCTTTTTCCTGAGAGTGGGTGTCAAGCAGATAAATCACGAATAAGATATTTGAAGAATTAGAGTTTGTGGTTTTTGAGAGGGAGAGACAGTATTTTGTTGTCCTTTTGCTTCTGTCCATTGTTGCAATAAAAAGGAACTACGTAACCAAACATTACAGTCTTCTGACTGACAAACAGCAGCACATAATGATTTCTTACAGCTGAAGTATCTAATATAAAACAGATCTGAATACACATGTACAGCTACAGTTTATAACAAAGGTCTGTTAAAAGTTAAATTGTGTCTCATATTTGAGAACTGAAATATCTGTTTTTCTGCCAGTGCCACAGAGAGCTCATAAATGATGGAACTGCTTTGGCTTTCAAAGAGATGCTATTTCTTTGCAATGCTACCACTTTGGGGAACAAATATGGAAAATAAAACATGTCATTTTACATGATACAGAGTCTTTTTATTGTCACCTTCCCGGCTCTAAGCGTGAATGGGACAAATCATAAAAAGACATATTGTAGGTGCAACTTCTGCCTTAGATTTAGATATTCAAATGGAGTATACAATTCAGCAAGTCTTTTTGTATCTCTTATTTCTCCCATTCTTTATGCGCAGAGTGACCTGGTAATAAAACACTGAACTGTGAGCAGGATGATTTACTTTTGGCTGGCAGCCACTCTCAGCTTACTGCTCTTAAAGATCATGATTTTCCTATCAACGTACTCCACAGGAGTGTTGCTAAATCTATCGGATTGAGCTCTGAAGACTTAATAGAAGCAGATGTGTACACCTGTGACTGTAATGACAATTTGCAAATTCTCAGGACCATGGTTGCAAGAATCAATTATAAGTTTTTTGCACAATTAGAACTGATACTTTAAAAAAACAATGTAACAACTATAAAACTACTTCACACTCCCTAGGATGGCCATAATTGGAAAGACAAATAACAACAAGTGTTGGTGAGGATATGAAGAAATTAAAACCCTCATACATCACTGTTAAGAATGAAAATGCTGGATGGTGCCTGTGGCTCAGTGAGTAGAGTGCTGGCCCCATAGACCAAGGGTGGTGGGTTCAAACCCGGCCCCGGCTGAACTGCAACCAAAAAATAGCTGGGGGTTTTGGCGGGCACCTATAGTCCCAGCTGCTCGGGAGGCTGAGGCAGGAGAATTGCCTAGGCCCAGGAGCTGGAGGTTGCCATGAGCTGTGATGCCACTGAGGGCAAGAAAGTGAGACTCTGTCTAAAAAAAAAAAAAAAAAAGGAATGAAAATGCTACAGACACTTCAGAAAATAGTTTGGTGGTTCCTCTAAATGTTAAAATAGAATTACTATATGATCCAGAAATTCCACTCCTATATGTATACCCAAGAGAACTGAGAACAT
>CAUYQV010101374.1:0-38653 GCA_963574575.1 Galagoides demidoff
TCACACCCTCTCTCTCTTATGCACACAGACTCTCTCACTGACTCACACACACTCTCATTGACTCTCTCTCTCTTTCTTATGCACACACATTCTCTCTTACTGACTCTCTCTCATATACACTCTTATGCACACACACACACTATCACTGACTCTCTCATACACACTCTTATGCACACACACCCTCTCTCACTGACTCTCTCATACACACTCTTATGTACACACACATTGACTCGCTCTTACACAGATACACACACACACACTCTTATTGTCTCTCACTGACTCACTCACACACACACACACCCCTCACACCCTCATGTGCTTCCCTTCTGATTGGTGGGAGGCCTTGGGATGTCCCTCACCCCTACTGGGAAAGCATGAAATCAAACACAGGGCCTTCCTCCACCTCCAAATCAGTTTCATCTTGCTGACCTCTCTGTGACCCCAGCTTGCTATTCTGTTTTTCTACTTTCCCTAAAAGCAACTAACTTTGAGCATGTGTTAACTGGATTCACATTTACGCAGTGAAGGATATCAAGTGATAACCCATTTGTCAGTCTAGCCACTTTCTTCTCTTTTAAATGTCGTCTAGTTAATGACGTACATCCAGACTGCACGCCCTTTTTATTTTTTTTTTAAGAAACCAAACCAAAAAAAAAAAAAAAATCTAAAGAAATGCAAAATTTGTTCTTAATTTTGGCTATCACCAAAAGGGGAATAAACGTGCCAGAAAAAGCAAAACAACAAACAAAAACAAAAGTGTCCCCTGACTGCTCTGTCTGTGCCTTTCAGCCCGTGCATCTGGTTGCTCATCTCTGACAGTGTGTGAAATACTTTCTTTTTTTTTAAATTTCTTTTTGTTCTTTTCTCCTTTCTTGTTTGGGAATTGAGTGCTTTTTGTATTATATATATCTATATCTATATATATATATCAATGTGTTTCTTTTTTATTGCTAGAACTTTAGATTTGGTTTTATCTAAAATTATGAGAAAAAAAGTTATGAATTGTTTTCTGCAATTTTCCCCACTCCCTCTTTAAATGTGGAACAACTTCAGCTGCAGAATCCCCACATCCACATGTCTCTAATCAGCCTGCTCTCCTTGCCAATTGTGTGCAACATGGGTGGCATGAGGAAGATGGTCCACTGTCATCCGGACAATACCATGTCTATATAGGGAACTAATTAGCAACCCAGCACGTGGGCTCCCTATGCAGTCTGGACTTTCAATCATCCCTGTTGAGCTCGTAACCTCCGCAACTCTAGATGGGGCTGTGTGGCTGCCGATGAAGTTGTTCAACTCGAATGCATAAATCTAGTCTCCTTGTTTTTGCTTTTAATCTTTTGATCATGACTATTAGTATTATTATTTTATGTATCTTGGCTATTTTTAGTAGGAGACAAGTTTTAACTGTTTCTATTATTTGAAAAAATCTCTAATGAAACTGTAATAATTTTTGCAATAATTGCATGTTGAAGAAGTTGCAGCTTAGGGTGTGTGAGATTGTCAGTGTTAGAGTTCTGTTCTTGATTTCCATAGATGGGCATGTGTAGGCTCATTTGTTTTTGTATATTGCCCATCCCTTCCTTACAGCCAGAAGCTCTAATGCAGCTAGATCACTCCGTGCCGCCCTTACATGGACATGGCGACTCACTTATACATTTACTCCTATCATCTTCATCTCCTGTGTAGTACACTCATAGATACAACCCTCCCTTCCCTGCATCCTTCCTTCCCATACTCCCCCTTTCTTTAGCATTGTTAAAATTTATGTGCTGTCATCCATCCCCCTAAATTAAAGGAAGTCTAAGATTTGTCAAAAGACAAAAATAATAAATATTAAATATATACCTGAAAACTTATAACAATGCAGAAATTCATTCAAAACCCTTTAGATGCATAGCATTTTTTAAAAGGCAAATTCTAAAAGTAAACAGGTTGTTTTTTTTTTAATTTTTTCGATCATAGCAATCAGAATGATTTGAAATTCAAAATCGATGCCCTCCCAACCCCTCAAAGTAATAATTTGTTCCAAGTGCAGATTTTTTTTTTCTTTTCATGTTCTGTGGTGTGGATGTATGTGTTGTTGCCTCCCTGTATCATCCTCTGTTGTAAATTATTATATTTAAAAAAAATTAGACATTTTGCTCAAAAGTTTTTAAGAAATGACAACAAAAAAAGCAAGTTACAAGAATGTGGCAATTCTATTTGTCCAAGAGCATTCTTACACAACTTTCTTTTGTAAATTTTTCTTTCATGCCAAAAAACATGCGGGCAATTTGTTGATGTAAGTTGACTATAAATTAATATGGTATGCTTTTTTTAATTTAAATTATTTTGCCTATGTGGAAATGATTTCTTTCTTTATTTTCCAAAAACAGCCTCTATTTTTTATTTCCTTTTTTTTTCTTTTCCTGTTCTTATATTGTGAATGCCTTGTTGATGCTATTTGCTCTTTTTCTCCCAGCTTATTTTTGCTGTGAAGTTGATTTTATTTTCTATTATATGATTTTGAAGACTATATCAAATATTTTATTTTGTTTGTGTCTATTTGCTTAATTTTCACTGTTTTGTGCTGAATTGCTTCTAATAACCAATGTGAATTCTATTCTTGGTAAAAGGAGATAGATAAATTGTCCTTATTGCCCAAGGAAAGCCTGGCCTCTTTGCCTGAACTCATTTTACCACCAACTTTAAAGTCTTTTTACCACCAATTTTACAGCTTTGGAAGTATTGGTAGGCTCTATAGTGGGACAGTAAAATTGGCTCCAGCCTATAGGAAGCCCATACCCTAGAAGAAAATGAGTTGAGTTAAGTCCAAGTGTTATCAGTGATAATTGCATCCTTATTTAATTCCTTAGAAAGCATTCAGGGAAATTAGTCCCGTATTTTATTTTTCTTCAGCAAAGGAGAAATAAGGTACTCTCAAGTGACTATGGTAGAGTTTGGTTATCCAGGATTATGCTATTATACTATCATCATCTTTACCAAAGGCTACAAAATCAATTATACTGAGAATAAAAACATCAAGAATCCAGGTGGTTTACAGTATGGGTTCTGTGATATGAGTGCCTTCCAATGTGTAGTGCTAACTACTAGCAAAAGCACACACATGCACACACACACATACGCAAGACACACACATTCCCTCTCTCTCTTTCTCTCTCTCTCCCCCCTCTTTTCTTTGTCTCTCTCTCCTTTTCTCTTTCAGTACTAGTTGCCATTTCTCTCAAGGATTCAATCAGGTAAGCTTTAAAGGATCTTAAGACTCTCCTAAGAAGAAACATGATGATTTTCACCTCTAAAATTCCATTTAGAAAATATGCCAGGTAGGTGCTGCCATTGTGTGTAACTCCAGGGTAAGCATCTATATTCCTTGACCTTAAGGTTATTTGGACCAATGCTGCCTTTTACACTTCAGCAAGCATATGATTGTTGAAAAATACTATATGATTTTTAATAAAGATGTTATTTGTTTCATTTTAATTATAAATATTAGTGTTATCTGAAACTGCTACAGAAGCATCACACTGATAAGTGCATAAGAGATATGTTTCCAAGCCAGCAATTTAAGGAACGGGCTCTCTCTACCTCAATTTATGTGATTTTATGTTGCTCAACATGTTGGTTAATATTTGGGGTTTAAACTTGGGACTTCCTAAATGAAGGTTGTTTTTTTTTTGTTGTTGTTTTGTTTTGTTTTTATCTAGTTGCATGAAAGCTTTTATTGAAGAAGTTGTCCAAAGGTCAATTTAATAAAAGGTTAAGCAGTTTTTTAGAAAAACACAAACACTTTGAATTGTTATAAATCATCCCTCACACTCTACATTTATAATAGCCTCACTAATATAGACCCAATATGATAATACCTCTACCTTAGCATGAGGTTGCTATATTCAAAGAGGTCAGAAGAAAATGATCAATGATTTAAGTGTTTGTGGCTTGAAACTACACATAGAAATAATACTCATCACTGGCATTTCAGAGTAGTACTAGGCACTCTACTAAATACTTAACATGCAAAAATAAAATAACAAACACTTAACATTAATTATTTTTATATTCACATCAGTGGTTTTAGGTAGGCTGTTTAATTATTCCCATTTTACATAGAGTTTAAGAAATTTTACTAAAGCCATATGGCTAAGTCTGAGTGACTTCCAAGGTGGAGCTCTTAATTAATAAACAAGTGAACAACTACACTTGATGTTCCATATCTTAAAATGCATAGTGATATCAAGGGGCTGTGGCTCATCTCACTGGGCATATGTTGATAAAGTAGTACTCGGAAAGCTCTCAGAATCAAACCCATTTCATAAAAACTATTTGGTCTGAAGAGAGAGCAGAGCCCTATCTAGAAATTCTCATCATATTAAATTATAAGTTAAGCCCCTTTGAGACACTTGAGTTTGTCTCGTGTCTTCTCCCTAGGTACTTGCTATGTTTGTCCATGACTATTTTTTGAAGGTGGGTGAAAAGTAATTTCATGGTTACAAGCTTCAGAATATTTATGTGCTACAGGTACACAGTCCTATGGCGCCAAATAACTACATGAATATCTTCGAACAACTCATTTAGTGTGGGAAAGAATTATTTTTTCCATGATACGTGAATTTCCAAGCACAGAATTAGAACCATACAAATAAGAGACAAGGCGAAGAGCCCAAATAGAATATAACAGAAATTCAAGGAAATGCAATATGGTGTCCTCTCTCAGACTCCTGCTGTTCAACATCATTGTTTTGGTATTTTTGTGACCTGTTAGACTCAGATATCTACCGAAGGGCAATGATTGGAGCCACACTGAAACTTTGTGCTCTTTCTTATTTCCCCCCTTTTTCTTTTACTTCTTTCTCTCTCTCTTTTTAAGATAATCCACTACATTCACCATCACCCACAATGTTCTCACAGTTCAGCAAAGTTCTATTAAATTTTTTATGCACTGTCTTTTTCGATGGCAGGGAGCCCCTTTTGCTGGATACCTGCCCTGGAGGCATGAATTATGTATCTATAAATATACTCATGAAGCAAGAAAGCAGGGCAGCCTTCAGGGCTAAAATAGACCTTTTATATCCCTAATGATCCCTCTAGTTTAAAGGAAAGCACAACCCTGTCAAAAAAAGGTATATATGCCTGACTTAAAAATGCCAACTTTAAGGAATACAGATTGTTCTTTCCCAAACCAAAGACAAATTCTGGGGATGGCATAGGAATGTGGGGTTTTAATGTGTTATAAGTTTTTTATCACTCTACCAGGAGCCCTTTATACCTTTAGGGTCATTGCTTCTACAAACACGTAGATGTATGTTTGATCGCTGACTCCATAGTCTCTGGACCATGAAAAACATTATTGTCAGCTGCTGTAACATTTCTGAATGTAATCACTTTGGACTTAACAAATAAAAATTCGTCAGTGCACTCCTACGAACTACGTCATTTCTATTAAGTAGTTCTTTTAGTGGAAGTAATACTCGTATGTCCATCTCTTCCACCTCTCAAATGATGGGGGTCCTTACACTATTCAGTATAATTTTGATTTAAATATAATCACCTTAACCTTAAAGATGGAACTTGATATTTAAGTTGATTACACATCCCACTGTATACACCTGCCTGAGTCGGCTTTCGTGCTTACATTATCTAAAAATTTCCACATATTTTTATCAAAATTTCCATTTGCAATAAAGAACCCTATATCCTGGTTGACTTCATATTAAACTAAGAGCATTCTTCACATTTCTTGAGACACCAAAGAAGGAGGTTATGAAGGTTTTTGCCATTTCATTGACTAATGATAATTTGGGCTCAGATTTTCCTGACAGAGGGCCTCATGTATGTACCATTTTTAGCACTGCTAGCTATCAGGATTAAGGACAAAATAGTGGAGAAATCTGAAGAGAGTAGTTTTGACAGATTTTGTTATCTAAGCTATGCAATAGCATACCCATCCATTTAGATTTCAGATAAGCTCTTATCATTTCACTTTGGGGCTCACCAGCATTTTAGGAGCTGAGCTCTTTGTAAATTAATAGGCAGTAGAACCCTTTTCCTATACTATGAGACTGAAAAGTACAGTTTTTCTTTGCTTTTTTTTTTTTTTAATCCAAGAGAGATGCTCACAGCAGTGGGTTGACTGGAAAGGGATAGCAAAGGAAAGTGGAGTAATTCAACTGCAGAATAAACAGTGGATCGATTTTTGAAATTTTGAACAAAGACACTACAGAAGCTTTAGCTAGGATTGAAGAGAGAGAAAACAAATCTAAAAAAAAAAAAAATGCAAATTTAAGACTCCAGTTGGGCGTCCCAGATGGCACACTAAAAATGCAAATGAATGCCATTCGGTAAGCAGGAAGACGGTGATCTTTATCTCACTTAAAGGGACACCAGCATCCTACCCCACAGTTGGCCTCTATTTAAATTATTTGTACCAGGCCTTTATCTCCCAACAAATGAGGTTCCTTGTCCTTTAATTCAATTTCCTATTTGCTTATTTTACCTGGGGCAGGTTTTTGTCATTGCCACATGGAACAAATAACTCTTGGTGTTTGTGCCAGAAAAGAACACACGTTAATCCTTTGTTCTAGGTAAGCAGGGTTAAAAAACAAAAATCCTGTCTTGTCGTCTGAAGGAAAGAAAAATCATTTCTAAGAAATCCCTGGCGAGGCTTTATTCAGATTCCATGGGCCTTCCCCACATCTCTCTCATTGCTGCTCTCCTACTACTCAGACACTGCCTGCTTCCATATATCACCTTAAATCTACCACTTGGGACCCTCTGAGTAAGAAGAATAAGAGAAAAAAGTTTGCTCAGGGTTAGGTTTAGGACTAGCTTACCTTTAGGGAACTGTGCTCCAAATCCCATTTATAAAAACTAGCAAAAGTATATAAATTATGCATTAAAGAAGTTGCAAGGTATATGAATTATATATTTTCACAATGTAAAAACACAGGCATGCTAGTCCAGGAAATCATGTTTGAAATGTTGGCAAAAGTACAAAGATCGTTTTGCTCAATAGTTTTAAACTCTAAGCCCTGGAATAGAACCCTGGGTGTAGAGTAGACCACAATATCATGCTAAGATTCTCAGAAAGGTTCTTGTTTTATTTCTCCACATATAGTAAAATTGTCATGTAGGCCAAAGATGACAGTACAATGTCTATTGTCCTTCCCTGCCAAATGATATATTTTATATACCTTATATACCCCAATTAACTTTCTTTCGGTATAACAATGATATTGGCCAATCAGGACATGGGTACAAGCAAGCCTTCTCGGTGCTTTGAAGATATTTCAGTAGCTTTATTCTCAGCTTTATTGTCATCTGGCCAATTTAGATACATACAAAATGTTTAAAGATGTGTTCAAAAGTGTTAAAAGCTGAGCAGCAGAGTTCTAATTTGTGAATCAGTCTTTATAGGAAGAACCCTGGAAGACTGTGTAAGCTAAGAGAACTTGGAGTGTTCCTGGAACTTTGCAGTATTGAACCATTTCTTTGTTTGACATTGTCACTGATAAGAGGTGCACAGATACTCAAACATTGACCATCTCATCGCAGTAAAGTTATTATTGAGGGAAGGACACACAAGGTCAGTGTACTGGCTGACAGCTTAGTAAGTTAGCTTAGCAAGAGGCCCTCAACAAGAATATCATAGTAGCATATCAACTTCCTGACTAACTGGGGCAGGGAAACATCCGTGCCATCTCTGAAAGGATTTTTTGAAAGTGATGGCTGGAATAAACTTTTCTGGAATAAATTCAATAAAGAGACATGCACTGTGACTTTTGGGGATTCTTCCTTTGCTTGAAAAATAACATTATAAAAAGACTCAGAAGAGAGATTGATTATCTTGCCAACCTTGGATGAAAAATAACCTTGGCCTTACAGTTAGGTAAGCAGTCTCTACTGGAGAAGGTTTGCGGTACCCATGATTTGCAAGGCACTACGATTTAATGAACTACAGTGAACTTCCTTTCTTGACTTAGTCCACATGTTTATAGGTATAATAGTGAGGAACCGTGGGTCAACCAATCTATATTTTGCCACTCAAGTTAAGAATCACTGATTTAAAAAACTCACTTTGCTAGGTCAACATTTCTGATCCAAAAGTAAGTTTTCAACAAGTCCCAGATATCTAAGCTGGGTATTTTTGAAGTCTAGCTTCTCCTCCAGCATATATTGCATATACCATAAAAGCAATTCATAAATATATATTAGACTATTGCAAGGCAAGCTGTCTTTTAATAGGGGAATTTCTGACAAAGCAGAGTCAAAAAAGTTTGTTAGATGAATGTTTAAGTCCCTGTCACTTAGCTTGTAGCAAATGAGAACTTCAATTAATAAGCATGAAAACAATTTTTTTAAAAAAGGTAATTCAAGAAAACCCTAAAGACAAAAGATTTTCGTGTTCTTTGATCTTGGTCTCAGTAACATGCAGAATAGGGCATTTTTCATCCTCCTGGGAGCAAATAAGTAGAAATACAAGAAGACAAGAAAGAAACATTCCACTCACGTTAATACATTCCTAAATTCCACCTACGAAGTGTGCATGAAGCCACACACAGCATTTTGATAGCCAGTCTGTATTTATAACAATAGAGTTGATTGAATGTCATCGTCCCAAAAGCAGATCCTGGAAACAGCATACACATTCGAATTCTATCTAAATAATTACTTGAGAGTATCTTTAAGACCTAAGTCCCTGATGGGGAGATTTCAGGTTTGGGTGGCAAGAGGCATACAATGGGCTCTACATCAGCCTGGAACGATTAGGCTATAAGCAGAAAAGATCCTTATGTGGCTCCAAGTCATTGTTATAATTTCTGAAGCCTAACCTATGAACTACATTCACTGAGAGTCACTGTGGATTGTGTTTGCAAATATACTAATTGCTTCTCTTTCTCTTTTCCATCCCAGGAGGTGAATTAGTTATCCCTCTTCTTGTAGAAGACCCTTTAGCTACCCCTGCTATTGCTACTCGTGCACCTTCCATTACTCTCCCCCCTACCTTTCGCCCCCTCCTCACCATTATTGAGACCACCAAAGATTCCCTGTCCATGACCTCTGAGGCGGGGTTACCTTGCTTGTCGGACCAAGGCAGCGAAGGTTGTGATGATGATGGCTTGGTGATATCTGGGTATGGCTCAGGGGAAACCTTTGACTCTAACCTGCCCCCTACCGATGATGAAGATTTTTACACCACCTTCTCCTTGGTAACAGATAAGAGTCTTTCCACTTCAATCTTCGAAGGTGGCTACAAAGCACATGCGCCCAAGTGGGAATCCAAGGACTTTAGACCTAACAAAGTCTCGGAAACTGGTAGGACTACTACCACATCTTTGTCCCCTGAGCTGATCCGCTTCACAGCTTCCTCCTCGTCCGGGATGGTGCCCAAATTGCCAGCTGGCAAAATGAATAACCGTGATCTCAAACCCCAGCCTGATATAGTCTTGCTTCCGTTGCCCACTGCCTATGAGCTAGACAGCACCAAACTGAAGAGCCCACTAATTACTTCCCCCATGTTCCGTAATGTGCCCACAGCAAACCCCACGGAGCCGGGAATCAGACGGGTCCCGGGGGCCTCAGAGGTGATCCGGGAGTCGAGCAGCACAACAGGGATGGTCGTCGGCATTGTGGCTGCTGCCGCCCTCTGCATCTTGATCCTCCTGTACGCCATGTACAAATACAGGAACAGGGACGAGGGGTCCTATCAAGTGGACGAGACGCGGAACTACATCAGCAACTCGGCGCAGAGCAATGGCACGCTCATGAAGGAGAAGCAGCAGAGCTCCAAGAGCGGCCACAAGAAGCAGAAGAACAAGGACAAAGAGTACTACGTGTAAACGTGGCCACGTTGACAACAGACGAATTTAAAAATGGAATTCTTTCTATATGCGTATGCACATACTGTGACCGTGAGAGGTGACAGGTGCCAGAACTGTTCTAACCGAGATGGGGTATACTGTGACTAGGGTGGAGATGCCACTTACAAAGATGGATCTCTCTACAAAGTTCAGCCGAGGCTGCTGACTTTCAGTCATCGCTCGGAGACAGTTCTTTCTGCCCTGCTGTATCATATAAAGCACACACTTTGCGCTCTGGAGCAAGCCAGTGGCTCCAGCACTTTCGCGGACTTGGAAGCTTCCTTCTCTGAGGACCTTTGTCAAAAGGTAGAAGACTTCATGGCTTACTTGTTCCATAACTCCAAGTGAGTCTGTAATGATGTTTGTGAAGCTTGACTGTAACAATGTTCTTTTCTTTTGTTTCATTATGTAAAAAACCAAAACAGGAAAAAAAAAAAAAAAAAAAAAGAACAGACATAAAAAAACAAAACAAACAAAAAAACACAACCTTTATCTGGTTTCAGCCAGCGTGCGTGTAACTTTTCAAGATCTGAGGGGAAAAATGGCTTTTGGGTTTTTGTTTATTTATTTATTTATTTATTTGAGAGTGACTGGACATAAGAAGAGAAAAAAAAAATAAACTCAGAAAACAAAAGTGAGAGAGACTCTTGCCATATGAACTCAAAAGCTACCATGGTGTTCACTCTACATATCAGGTTGTGGTGTCTCTAGAATCTGTTGTTTGTTTCCTATAAGATGCTTTGCTGAGCACATAGCAAAATTCCATCTGGTGGATGATACTGATTTGAAAAGCTGGTTCCCCAGGATCTAATTCCAGAATTTGCCACCCAGATCCTAACTATGCAGGTTTTGGGCTGGTTATATCAGAGCTATTGGCTTTCCTTCCCAATGTTGTTCCTGTACGTTAACCCAGCCAAATTGTATTGAAGGGGAAAGCCTGGCTGACTACAACACAGCCTTTCCTAGGGAAGGGGGGGTGGGCTGGATCTGTAACTGATTGAAATGCATGCAAATAAAAAAGAAAAGACGATACTAAAGTTTGTTCAATAATCCAAACAGACAATTAGGGGAGTTCAACTTGTGATGGAACCACAGAAGGTCACACAGGCCAAACACGTCATGACAGAGTGAAAAATACTCATACACAGTTCTCTCCCGCCCCCAACACGATGATGGTTTTCATAGTTGTTTAATTTTGTAGCCTGCCACATACGGATAACTCCATCCTTCCATCTGCTCACTTCTCCCTTCGCCCATCTTTTTTAAAAAAAGAAATAAATAAATGAATAAAGCTGCTGTGACACACACACAAAAGGAATTTAATAGTATAATATATATAAATAAATATATATACAGATATATTTATCATGGTGTGTTTGATGGGATGACTGACACAGGAAATCTGTTAAAGTCTTGAAGTGGAATGAGAATGTTGTTTTAACAGAAAATAATAACGCGACAAAAAAAAGTAAACCTTAAAATGTGAAGAAAGTGTGAGTTTTAGTTTTGTCACAGTTAACTGTGTCAAAGAGAATTAAAAAAAAAATCTTCTCAGATTTTGTTTACATATTTTACTACATTTTTGCTGGTACAATTCCTGAGTCACCTATGTACATACTGCTTTAAGAACTGTTTTTTCCTTTCTATTTGTTTATTTCAGTTGTCTGGTTTATATTCCAGTTGTCTTTTTCTTTTTTTTGTAAAGAGGAAACAATGTACAGAAAAAAAAAATACACTGGTTGTGTGGCCATAGCGTTTTAAAAAAGCAAGAGACAGAGCAAGACAAATATTCACTCAAAAAATCAAGTGTGGCCTCTGGAGGGTCAGATATATACAATTTCTTTTGTACAGTTGAAAAACAAACAGCTGTTTAGATTTAGAAATCTACTCTTGCTGGTCTTTGTAAGTTGCATGAGTATTTGACTTTGAAAAAATATCTTCAAGATACGGGGCAAAAAGCGCAATCTCAATGATAGCCTTTACTAATGTGTACGGAAAGAGGCGTTCCTCATTATCGGATATTTCAATGTGTGAAGACTTTTTGATTTTTTTGTTGTTATGAAAAAGACAGGATTATAAAGAGGTATCAAAGCACGATTTTAGATAACCTAAATGGCCCAGCCTATATGAAGTTGATTATACCTTGATGTCTATAAAAGATTGCTGTTCTTGGAGTCTTGAGGTCTTGTGAACTGATTTCCTGCTTTCTTTCCTTACATTTTTTTTAATTTGAGTAAAAATGCATTTGTTACATTCCTTTTAGCGTAAGTTTCTATTTGGACAATTTTATGGGAACATGTGCATTCTGTATGTGAGCTTCTATCATATTCCTGTTGTTTTATTAGCAGGCCCAAAAGGAGTTTTATTTTATAATGTTGTGATGTTACTGCTTTTTCTTTTTCCTTTTTCCTTTTATTTCGTATTTGCATTTTCGTTCCAGGATATGCTTAGCAATAAAATGTTCTTCCCAAAACCTTGTTTGATGATACACTTTTATTTTCTTAACATTTGGGAAAATATCTTGAACTGTCATAGTTTACGAAAAGCCAAACAAGCTAGGACCACTTTCATATAACATAAAATATTCTAAGCAGTTGCTAGTTACTGACATAAATTTATTGAACATATCAAATTTATAGGACAAACAATTATTGTCTGTTACTTTAGACGTTATTGTTTTGATCACTGTGATAGAATAAGCAGGAAGAGATGCACTTTTCTGAAAAGGGAAGATGAAAGAAGCATTTTATTATAAAAAAGAGTATTAGATACTATATGTTTAGAAGTGTTTGGTACTTGTTAAGAATGTTCTATATTTGAATAGTATTCTAGAACTTTTTCATTCAGTGCCTTAAGCACGGTAAAGCTTTAGATGTTTTCTCTCCAAGTCTCCTACCATTTTAAAATTTAAAAAAACACACACACACAAACAAAAACCCACATAGAATCTAAAAACAAAATTTGAATGAATGCTTGAATTTTAACAGCTTGTTCCCAGACTCCCTGATTATAAAATTCTCCATACCATCATTATAGCTGACACTCTTCTCATTTTTTTCTGGTATTTCAGCTAACATTGCTTTGCCAATTGAATAATCCTGAGTGATGGTCTATGTTTAGAGCATGATTGGGAAATACAGGCTTAACTGAATAGCTGTTCTTTGTCAATATACGTGGGTTACTAGTCTTCAAAATTAGAAAGTCTTAGAATTAAAAAACTTTTATATATATAAAGCCTGTGAATTCCAATTTATTAGTGATATGGTTGTGCTATTGACTACCCTACATATGGAAAAAAAAAATCAGGTCCAGTGATGTCAAATTATGGAATGTTCCTCTTTGTTTCTTGTGTCAGAGAAATTACTTAAAGAAAAACAATCACTGATCAATGTTCTTGATGTGCCAGGCACTATGTGAAGTGTTTTGACCTATGTAGTCTGTTTAGTTCCTGAGCAGTAGATGATAACATTCTCCATTTTTAAAGATGAAGAAACAAAGAAAACAAAGACAAATAATTTAAGGACAACTGACCTAAAATATTTCTAATCATGCTAAGGATCTGGTCGTGCTGATGTGGACTGCAGTAGAATGTTGTGGAAAGGGTATAGACCCTGAGGTCAGGCCTGGATGGTCTACTTATTATCTATGGGTAAATTTCATATTCTGAGTTGGCTTCTTCTCTTGGAAAATGTGACAACTCGACGACTTTGCCTTCTGAGGTCATTTTGGAGAAAATGAAATATGAAATGTCTTTAATTGTATTTGGCACAGAGTAGGAACTTTACAAGATTAGTCTCCTTTTTTTTCTTTGAGTGCCATACTTAGTCACTAAACCATAGCTGTCTTCTAAAATTAGAAACTAGAAACTAAACTCTAAAGAAAGGTTTTACTTAGTAGTCGTTAGATAATGTAGCCATCTCATGCCCAGAATTTACTAACTATAATTGAAAAAACTAGTCATTTTCTAGTCAGATACTTCGAATATAAGTATAAATACAACTAGTAAACATGTAGTAGTCACATTTGTTAGCATAAGTCTATCTTAAAGTCCATTTTTAACAAGTGGCTAGGAGCTAAGGTAAGTTGAGTGAGGCCACATTTGAGAAAATATTGAACTTGCTGGAGAAATTCCCACATGATGGATAATGTGGTAGGCTACATCAAAATTGAAATGGTATTTGCTTATATGCATCAATTAAAGTTTATCAACCTAAGTAATTTGTTATTGTTCTTCCCCAAGCAGGTGTTGAGATACCATCTCTTTCCAATGTGTTTAACTTCTGCCATGGGGTTTAGGAATATAAAAGCTTAGTTCAAATTTTGGCTGTGAATCTTGGGTCTGCCCTCCACTACTGTGAGATTTGGAACAAGGTGTGACTCTGGAATCTCCTGTGAAATTGGAGTATTACCCACCTCTTAGTGCTGTTCTGTAATTAAATGAACTAATCCGGATGTAAGTTCTCAGTGTAGTGCCTACCTGGCCCACAGCCCTGAAACAATGATGGTTAATGATATCTTTTTAATCATCTGGGAAAAAAATAAGCCCAAATTCTTCCTTTTAGAAAGTCTAGAAAGGGCACATGTTGGAGGGCCATAGAACCATCGTTTGACTTCTGTTACCTGAAGTCATAACTTTTTATTCTCATATGTCCGAAACCTCATTAATTTATTGACTCTTTGAGCCTTTCTTGAGTTTTCTACCAGAAATGTGTACAGCCCTATAAAACCTTTTTTACTTCAACCCACAATGTAGGTATAGGGTGTATAGGAAAAGTTCAAATGGTGATCTTTTCTGTGTCTAAAAAGGCAGACTTCTATCCTCTCACATTATATAGCCATCATTGCTTGAATAGCCCTTCAAAATTCTATATTACCTTTCCTCCCATACACTTTATAAATCTCACTATTTAGCAGGTGTCCCCAAACTACAGTCTGCAGGCCACATGGGCCAGTCGAGGACATTTATCCGGCCTGCTGGGTGTTTTTGCCGCCACTGCCTGTCCTGCTTAGCAGCTGACTCGTCTCAGGGCCCGCAGTCTGGCCCTCCAATGGTCTGAGGGATAGTGAACTGGCCCCCTGTTTAAAAAGTTTGAGGACCCCTGATTTAATGTATAATCCTAGAACAACTTTAAGCATTCCCTGTTTTGATAATTTAACAAGCATTTATTGAACACATGTGCCAGCCAATCTACTATGGGCTATTAATAGTTCTTTCCAATGGAAGATAGGAAATGCCTATGAGGATTTTAAGTTGTTTTTCTTTTTTCTCTAATAGGATTCTATACGGGCCCCAGCTCTCTATTCGCCCATATTCAAATTGAAGTTTGATCTTTCTCCAAAAATATACAAACCCTGTATTCATCCCAGTTGAATTCATATCTTGATTATAGGAGTTTGAGATTGGTTTTATAATTAATGTCTATTTGAACTTTTACTAAATAATTACCACATCTTAAATTGAGAGACTTAGGAGCTTATAATCTTATAAGGATGCACAAATAGTGAAACTATGGTGAATAAAATAAGCTATTAAAAATACAAACTAAATTCTTTGGGGGGTTAGAAGAAATTCCATATAGGAACATTTAATAGAAGTGACAAGATGATAAACCTTGAAAAATTGATGTGCAAAGAGAAATGCTGTATGTCATTCTGAGCAAAGCAGTGAAGTAGGAGAAAGTCAGAGAAAGTAGGATGGAAGCCATAATTTGGATTGATGACAGAGTATAAAATGTATTAATAGAAGACATGACTAGAAACAATTTTGGAATCTTGTCAATGCAAGGGAAGAAAGGGGGATGGGAGAATATCTTTAGAAGTTCTCAAGGCCAATGTCTTGTTATTGACAACAAAGGACATGAGCTTGTCTGAAGAGCAAGGTAATAACTGATCTTTTCTCAGTGGAGGTGGAAGATGATTGCCATCATCAAGTTTCCAGATTGAGGTGTTATTCTGAGGAAAAGAGAGAAGAAGGGATAATTTGATCTTCTGATTCAGAAACAAAGGAGGGGAGAATGGGATCAGAAACTGACATATTGCTTTGGAGGTGACAGAAATTGAAAAAGTTGTATTCAGAAAGCCCCAGTGTCCTAGCTAGAGTAAGGGGCAAGTTCACATACCTAATCATGGGGCCATGAGCACACGGCAAAGGCCTGCTGACAGCCCTGTCAGGAAGGCTACTCACAGAAGGGTCTACCAGTATTGGTAAGGGATTAATAGTAAAACTCTACAGGTTTGCTACCTTTTATTTTTTATCGTGAAATGTGAGGACAGATTTATTTTTCCTGTCTGTATAGATTACAATGATGAAGAAAAAGACTCAAAGAATTTAAATGATTTCACACCTAATAAGTGAGCGTCATGCCTTATGCTTCTAGATTCAGCATTCTTTCAGTTAACTAACACTGGCTTTAAAAAGCCATTTTCTACTTTTTCTAGAAGCATTTGGAGTGGAAGCTAAGAGAAAATATGACCAGATTGTTATATTAGTCTGCGTGGGCTGCCATGACAAAACACCATGGGCTGGATGGCTTAAACCACAGGAATCTATTTCTCATGGTTCTAGAGACTGAAAGTCCCCATCAAAGTCTTGTAAGGTTCTATATCTGGGAAAGGCTCTCTCTGGCCTGCTGTGTGCTCATGTGGCCTTTTTTCTGCACATACACTAAGAGAGGCATATAGACTAGTAGCAAAAATCATAACTTGAAAACGTGCTTAGGGAATTTCTCAACTCATGCAAATTCAATTCTCGCGTCCTCTTTTTGTAAGGCCACCAATGTTATTGGATAGAGCCCCATAAGTACAATATAATTAAGCCTGAATTACCTCCTAAAGACCCAGTGTAGCCATGTTTGGGATTAGGGCTTCACCACAGGGATTTTTGAGAGAACATGGTTCAGTCCTTGGCAAATGTACACAGTGTTGAAAATTGGTAAGATGAAAATGTGGCAAGATCAAGGGAATCCAAGAATCTGAAAGCAGCTCTAACATTGTTAAAGTGGTACATGGACTTGACAGAAAGGCAATTTAGACCATGTGAGATGTGACCACAGAGCAGGAGAGAATCACAGGAGTAGGGGCCAGGATAGGGAAGAGTGGAACAGCTGAAGTCAATACATACTTCGATCCTGGACATGTATTAAATAAACACAGTGAGTTTCAAGAGACCTTAAATTATTTTAATGGTTAGGTATATGGATTTTAGAGTCAGAATGCTATGGCTTGTGTTTTGGTACTGGAACTTTAAATAAACTACTTAATTGAGATAAGACTCAACTTTCATACCTACAGTTATATTTTATCTTGCACTGTGTTGAGAATAGTTAAATGGAAAAATGCATGTAAAATTCTTATCATATTCCTGGTACATAATAAACTTTAATAACTGTTAGTCCTTATTAGAATCAGACAGGATCAAAATTAGCTGCTATGTGCATGGCTAACCATGACCAAAAAGTGCATAAAAATATAGAAGTTTGGTAATCAGTCTATTTCTCTAATTATCTCATTGGGAAACCCCCCTTCAAAAATAATTCAGTTGCCTGCTCATTAGAAAAGTTTTCCTTTATGGTCAGAAGTTATTTTCAGTTTTCATCTTCAGTTATGTCAAGGGAAACCTTACAGATGAGATTTTCAACTTCTTTCCTGAGATTCTAGCCTTCAGCTTCCTCATGGCACTGGTCAGCCTAATACTAGGAAGCTAAGAGGCTTTCAGATCATCGGGTACCCCATTGTTGATGGGTATTATTTTAATACTGTTTTTAATTTGATTTTTGATTTTTATTGTGAATCTTTTCAAATAATCCCCTAAAGAAGAAGACAATAAATCTCCATTTATCCATCATCTCATTTCAAGATGAATATTTTGCTGATTTTTTAAATCTATGACCACCTCTCCAAGAAAGAATATCTTTTAATACCACATATTGTTTTAAAACAAAAAAGAACATTTGAAGAATAGTCCTTGCGGGGTCTGTTGTCCTAAGTCTTATCTGGTATGTTTCAGGGTAACTAATCCTAATGTGCTTTCTCATGGACAATTAATGGCACGATTCCAATTCTTTATTCCATAACATTATAAAAGAGGAGATTAACATCTAAGTAGACTCTTCCTCATTTAATGAGGTTGCCCAAAACCTGAAAAGATTTTTCAGTTCATACGTATTTCAATTCACCTGTGCTCAATCACCTTTTGAAATAAGTGAAAAGCAGTCTACAGATTATACAGAGCTGCTATATCTTTTTGTAAAATGCAACATTGTGGAAGAGAATAGCTGTGCTCTTTCAAGAAAGTGGGTAAAAGGGAATATGCGTACTACTAATTTGTACCTGGGGAGGCTTAGAAATACTCATCTTTCCTTCCAGAAATGTGATCACCTCTCCTAGCGTATTTCACTAGGGTTGTATTTATGTATTTGCAGTAGCTATAACTACATTGAATTTGCATGAGTTGACATGGAAGAGAAATTCCCTCAGCACATTTTCAAGTTATGATTTTTGCTACTGGTCTCTTGCCTGTTGACAGTGGTGATTTTCCTCTCTTTGCTCCTACTCATCTGCTATTTGATATCATGCCTCTTTATCACAAGGTGAAGTGTTAGAAAGAATGAGTAGAATCACCACAGACTTTTCATTTCTTTGTTTCATGGGGCAGAATGGAAAAGTATAATATTTGGTTTTAAAAAGTCTATAATTTTTTTTGTACCTACTCTGTGCTTAGTAATTTCTCTCATTTATTTTTGAAATTTAGAATCTGTATAAACACTCTTTTTAAAACAAAGAAGGCTGCTGAGGTTTGTAAGAAAGGACGATAGTTAGGATGAGGCGTGGGGCCGGAGGGGAGATAAAGATAGAGGTGTCATGAAGACAGAAACGCTAACACTTCCTTGGTATTATTAATGCGATGCAGTTTTCAGTGCTCATACACCACCCAGGAAAATATGCTTATGTGCCTGCGTGGGTATGAATAACCAGATCTGTTCTGATGTCGAATTTGAAATGGGAAGATGAGGATAGCTCTTTCTCACAAGCCAAACAAGAAGGAGAGAAAGGTGGGCAAGGAGAGGACAGCAGAAGCAAGAGAGTGCCTCCTGGTTCCCAAGTAGCTTGTAATTGCTCAGAAGTCCAGAATTAAAGTGTCTAAGATAATATTGAGCTCCCCCCATTCCAGAAGTAGTGTTTGATGTCAACAAATAAGTTCTGAGTTTGCACACGTACCACACTTCTTTAATGTAAAAGAAGAAAAGCTGATTTGCTTGTACTTGCCCAGTAATAAATTGCAAAATTCTTTAGCTAATTACCTGGTATTTTGTGCTAGATTTTCTGTATCTTAACACTCTTTTGTCTCCTACGTTTAAAACTTCCTTAAACACGATGTCATAAATACCACTTTATTAAAATACTTTGTAAGTCACATGTCTGCCTAGGTGGAGAGCTTCCCTGTCTTCCTCACTTTGGCAGGTGACAAGCTGCAATTTGATACATGTGTGCACTAGGGCAAGAGTCTTTGCCACCAGACAGCTTACTATTATGCAACATTAACTGGCAAGTGGGCGCTATGAAGAACACTGGGTATAGATGCATTCATGGGCTTTGAAAATGAAACAGAAAGAAAAAGAGAGAAAATCAGACCACTCCTCACTCATAGGTCACACTGAAAATGATAATTCTTGTACTTTTCAATTCAAGGATTTTACAGGTCAGCCATACGTGCACATGTGACTTTTATATTTACATCATTTGAAATGGGACTGTCACCATGCCCACACCAAAAAGCCCTTTACATGCACATGAGCAAGAAAAAGTCTTCAAAGCCCAAGCCAGTCGAACAATGGTCAGATGTAACAGTAGATTTTAAGGGCCTGAGCTGACAAGTCCTCCAGCTGCCTGGCCAGTGGGCACGCGAGTGTTGACGTTGGCCTGTGAGGGCTGGATGACACACAGAAGGAGCCCCAAGAGGCTGTTTTCCCTTATCCCACCTCAAAGAAGTTAGGATTTTCAATTTATTTTTTAAAAGCAGATACACAGTAAACATTGGAATGTGAGTTTTATGCTAAATACATTTTGGTTTCAGAGCAGTTATCTCATGCTGCCAGAATAGCCCTAAGGATTAAGATGGTTTATTGGGATCAAATGCCTAGGAGATTTATTATAGTGCAGGCTGTTTATTCATTCCCATTAAAATGCTGATAATGCTTATTTCCTTGCCTCTCTCCCTCCCGCCTCCTTTCTTTCCTCCTCCGTAACCCATATTCTATTACTTTATTTTCCTGCTGTAGGATGACTCTACTTATGTTTGTATCCCTTATTAAAATCGAGTCCTTGGAAGCTCTCTGACGTTATGGCTGCCAGAAAATGACAATGGTGTCTATGCGGCTCATTAAGGTCTTGGAAATGCTAAGTCCCTGGTTGCTAATCCAGATCTAAAAAATATTTTCAGGAACTGTGTCTAATGACTAGAGAGATGGGTACACACTCAGGATAATTTATCTTGAAGAATCACTGACACCCTGGCTATTATCATCTTTACTATGGAGCCAGGGAGAAGATAATTTTCTTCCAGGTATATGCTTTACTGGGATAAAAAAAAAAATAGTATCTATTTTATAGCCAAATTCTATGTAAACTCTGCCTAAAACATTCAACAAGGCAGATGAGTTTACACATAATATATCAGCTCTCAGGAAAATGGACAGAGACATCAGAGAATATGATCGCTTAGAGGAGAAAACTAGAGCCCAGAAAACCATCCTGGAGGGCTTGATAATGCAGCCACCTTTGCAAGAGAGCCACCCCTCGAGTCTGATAGGCTGTGTAGAATGATTTCATGAAACCTGTGGTTAGGCCAGGCAAATGTGTGCTATCCCCTGATAAATTCATCTTGAATTTTTAGTGACTATTACAATGTCTGGAATGGAGAAGATGCCCAGTAGATTTCAGAGGAAGAAACAATTAAATCTACCTGACCTATTGCCTAACATGGCTCTATCATTTTCCTTCTTTTGTTTGTTTGCTGGTACCGTGCTTGAAAAAATCTAGACCAGCCTTTGGCAAACTTTAGCATGTAGGAGAGTCACCTGGAGGGCTCTTTACAACACAGACTGCTGGGCTCTGCCACTAGAGCTCCTGATTCGGTAGCTCCGGAGTGAGACCTGAAAATGTGCATTTCTAACAAGCACAGGTAACACTGCACTCATCTGAGAACCACCACAGCCTATAACATCAGGAAAGAACAGCTATATGCTGGGGACAACGGAGCGCTCAACTCCAGTAAGGGAAAAAAGTGTTATTTGAGGTCTTACCTACCTCATGACTCAGGTATCAGATTCCAACTTGAAATTCTCTGAGTCTCTGATGAATTATTTGGATACTACTGATAGGATAGAGAAGGAAGTTTATTTACTAGAGAAAAATGACAAAAAATAGTATAGTCCATTGAGTGCTTGTAATTTGTTAAGCTCTCTGCTAAACTCTCTAAATATCCATCTCATTCACTCCTCAGAACAATCCTTTGAGGTCAGCATTATTTCTCTCCTCATGTCACAGCTGAGAAAAGTCAGGCTTAGAGAGTTTAAGTGACTTGTCTAGGGTCACATTTCCAGTAAGCTGTAGAATCAGAACTTGAATCTTTCCCAATATCCAAGAACTTAAATACGTAAGTCAAATTCCAAAGGTAAGCCATGGTTGACAAACCAGTATTTTTTTTTATTATTATTATTTCAAGTTACCATGTGGGTACAAACAGCTAGGTTACAATATTTGCATTTTTTTTTAGGTACAGTCTCTCTTGTACTTATGTCCCATACCCAAGAGGTGTGCCATGTACCCTTACATTGTGCTCATTAAGTGGGAACACACCCATCTCTCTCTCCCATCCCCCTCCCCCCAACTTGAATTGAGTTTTGCTCTTACACGGATATGTATTAGATCGTCTACTGGCAGCAGAAGCAGTATGATCCCAGCAGTGTTCACAGTGCCAACTGTTAATAGAGCAATTTGAGTGTTACTCCTAAAGAGCCCTAGGATATGATATTACTATCTTTCTGTTTCAGAACACTTAAGTAATCTGCACAGCTAGTCAGATGTGAATAAGAGCTGTTTACTCCATAGCTCTTAATTCACTGTTGTTACACCACCACCAACATCCAGTATTATTTTTCCTAGGCCCTTTATAGCTAACCCATGTTTCTTAAAATTACTATCTTAAAGTAACTGTAAGATTCCACAAAATAAGAATCTGTTGTTTCCCCATTAATGGGAAGAATTCTTGTGATGAACTATCTTACATGTACTTTCAACCTTTTACGTCCATATCCCTAGGCTTACTGTGTCCAGGAGAATCTTCGTTTTTATGTTTTATGTTTAGCAAAGCAGTAGATGTACACAGATTACTAGGATAAATCAAAGCTTTGTAATAAATAACATCAGGCCCCTGCACCCACTTTTCCTCCCCTCCACCCTCATCCTGCTTGCCAGAGAAAGCCATGTTCTATTCTTAGTTGTTTCCTCTGGTAGTCACCTCCCTCTGGATTTCTGATTAAAAACACCTAGCTTTGGCTCACTCATTTCAAATATTGTCCATCAACCTCCTAATATGGAATATTAGGTTTTTGTCTCTCTGAACCTCCCTTCCTCTTCTTCATTCTTCCTGTGCAGTTATTCATGTATTATATTTTTTAATTAAATAGTGTTTGATAGTTTTATGATTACAGCCACATACTACGTAAATGTTATTCTCAATTTAGTATTGTATTATGATTTCTTTTTGCTTTTCTACATAAATATTTACCTTATCCTGGAATTGATAATAACCTCTTTTTTCACTCACTTACTGGGATTACTTTGGATTTAGGTCTAAATCTTTTCCTTCCCACTTTGTAAAGTGAATCTCAGGATGAGCTTTTACCTTGTAAAATCTTACTGATGACTATTAGTTTCCTTTTGTTCCTCTGGAGGACATCCCTCTCAGAGTTCTCTATTTTCCAACCCAAGTTCATTGCTCTTTCAGCCACCTTCACAGCGGTCATACTTGGTCAACAACTTGCATTTTTCTCATCCTTTCCCGTGAAGGATTTCCTATTTTCTGGGCTTCTTATCTTTCTCTTGTTCACCTTATTCCATTTTTGAGTAAAACATTTTCCCTAGTAGCTTCCTGAAAATGGATGCACTGTATATAATTGTTGAGAAGTTGCAAGTCTAGAAATATCACCATTCAGTTTGCTGATAGTTTTGAGGTCAGCACTCTAGAGACAAAATCCTTTTCCCTATTAGTTGCATTCCTCTGCAGTCTTCTACCTTCTAATGTTGCTGTTGATTGGACCACTGCCTTTCTGGCTGGTTATCTGCTGCATGTGACCTGTATTATTCAGAATATACATATTCTCTGTGCCCAGGGTTAGAAATGCCATGATATGCTTTGGTGTCTGCTACTGAGTCAGCTACTCTGTGCATTTCACAATCTTGTCAGAGAGCAGGATAAAGATTATATTCTCTAGACTTTACCAAAGAATTTCCTTCTCCCATTTTTGACTTGTGTTCATACACTGAGGGGGATGAGAAAAAGGGAGAGAGAGAGAAGATGTCTGAATGGTCTATCTGAATTTAACCAGGTGATTCACAACAGTAAATGTTTATTACACACTTCCTACTTGCAAAGCTTATGCAAATCATGGTTCCTCCTTTCAGAGTGCTTGAGATCTAGTAAGACAATGGTGATAAAAGTCTATACTATAATCAGGGAATTCAAAATGGCATATATGAAAAGCATGATAGTGCTTCAAGGGAGGCTGAAGTAACTCCAATAGGGAGGTAGGAAATATGCTAAGAATAAGGGGATATTTGGTGACTCGGGAATGTTTAGGAGAGTGGTAAAGGTAGGGAAGGGACTTAGCATTTTCAGGTCTCTGAAGTATGAGTGAGTAGTATCAGCTGAAGAGGTGCAAAAGGCATTCAGTAACAGGCTATAGTACATGGAAGGCACAGGGATGGGAAAATGAAAAACCTGTGAATAGTCACTTGGCTGGATCCCAGTTGACACAGGGAGAAATGGGAGCTAGATAAGATAGGAAATTTCAGGCCAAACTATGGCAAGCTCTGTATGAAACTCAATTGTTGGGGGCAGTTTATGTCAAATTTTTCTTTTCGTTTACTAATTTACATTTACAGACAAACCATAGTGTGCAAACCTCTGGCTGGGTTCTGGACAAAGACCTAAAAGAAACAAGGTTCCTACTATAAAACAATGACGTGTATATTGTGTGTGAAAAATACGTAGCAGTGTTCCTGTGTTTGTACCTACATTTTACAAATGAAGTATGAATGAGATAAGATTCATTGGGAATATAGATAAAGGAACCATCAAGTTGCCTGGACTGTTTAGAAAAGGTCAGAAAGAGATGATATCACAAAAAAGAATCAAAGGCAGAGAAGACATTGACCATAAGCCTGGGTAAAGTACTCTCAGTGAAGGAAACGACACATTCAAAGGCACAGAAATGAGAAAAAAAATGTTATTTATTCATCCAGTATAGTCTTATTGGGTGCTTATTATGCACTAGCTACAGTGCTAGCCATGCTAAGGGAACTACAGGTATTTTAATATAGAACATAGTGTTCCTTCTAGGCTATTAGCCTCATAAGAACAAGAATTATATCTCTTTTAAGCATTATTGTGCCTATTCTTAATACTCATTAAAGTAATAAATGTGGAATCATCGTAATTGGTATTTATGGGGAAGAAAACTGCAAGATAACAAGTTCATGTGAAAGAGGTTTTCAGAATCATCAATATAAAATGTAATTAAAACTAAGAGCATGGATAAAAGGATATATCAAAGGACACATCAATATATTTTATATATACATATATCCTGATCCTTCAGTGACCATAGGAGATTGCTTTCAGGACACCTCATGGATATCAAAATCCATGGACATGCAATTCTCTTATACAAAATGATGTAGAGTTTGTATCTAACTTACACATCCTCCTTTCTACTTAAAATCATCTCTAGATTATTTATAATACCTAATACAAGGTAAATGCTATGTTAATAGTTATTATGCTGCAGTGTTTAGGGAATAATGACAAGGAAAAAAGTCTTTACACGTTCTGTACAGATGCAGCCATCCATGTTTGAAATATGTTCTGAAGTTGGTTGAATCTATGCATGAAGGATCATGAATATGAAAGGCCAACTGCATACACACACACACACACACACACACACACACAGTGGAAGGTAAAGAATGAAATATCTGGAAATCTCAGAATCTCTGCACAAAGAATGAGTGTCTACCACGCCAGAGGCAAATTTTTTTTTTTTTGTATGTCATATATATGTTGACTGGTACAATTGAACCATCTGTTTAATATCTTTGGAGAATTTTTAAGTGTCTCCTTCTAATAACCTCAATGCTCTCTGTTCTCCAGCCTTTACATTGGGTTCTAAGAATCCTGCCTCTAGAATTGGTATTAGTACTTTGTCTTTAGTCATTGAATCCTTGTTGTATGTTTCCAAATTCAAACTCAGCTCATTCCTTGGACGTCTAGGCTGTGTGTCTCACCAAAAAGAAATTAATCTTAGTGATTCTTCCTGATGGAATGTGACCATGAGCTCAGCCATTTATCCAGCACCGCAATCCAGATAACTCGATCCCCCTCAATGTGGTATTGTGACACTGAGAAGGAGTGGCCACACAATGAAAAAACTACTTTAGAGCAATGTCACCAAATCTTCAGGGAAGGAAGAAGCTTCAGGGTGAGAGAAACTTCACAGCCGTTCACGTAAGACCTGAAAAGAACTCCAAAATCCTAAGGGCAAAACAAACACAAATTGTTTGTCCTCAGGAGGCTCAAGACCTTGTGAGGGACATGAGTCTCCAGAGGGAATACTTATGCTCTCCCTAACGAGCCTAGCACTGTGCTTTGTTCAGAATGGGCACCCAGTGTATATGTACGGGGTGGATAAATGCCCAGGCCATGCACTCTCTCACTGCTGTTTCCTTGAATTGAGTTGGTAACTAGGAGGTCATCGATGCCCATGTAAGACAACTTCTCATGAGGTAATAAAAGCACAGGCCAGGAAACAGAAACCAAGGACTGCATGGGAGATGAGGAAACAGAGTAAATGAGTGGATAGCAAATTATTCTGGAAAGATAGTTTTTAAGAGTTGTAATTTATTTTCTTGATGGCACTTACTTGAAAATAAAAGTCAGAGTGCCCCACAATTGTACGATGAGGGCAGGTTCTCTGTATGTCTAAAAAGCATGAAAGTCAAGTTAGCAGTTTGTTGGTATTTGGCAGCCTGAAAGCTCCTGAAAGACAAGGACATGCATACTAGGTATTTATTTGTCAAATAAGTTAATAGATGATGAACACATAAACTATGTGTTGGCCAATTCTGCTTAGCCATCCATGACAACCCCAATAAAGACATACAAACTGTTAGTGGTAAATGACTGATTGAGTGAATAAATAAACAAATGGAACATTAGATAGAAAAGAAAATATTCAATATAAGTATAACCTTCAGAATTATTATTTAAATAACTAAAGGACCTTACTGATTGTCCATATGTTTATTTAGTTCATGCGTGTTTATCAACATGTGGTGACCTGCAACAATTTGCCAAGTATTTGGTGGTGAATTTAGCAGAACTAAGTCTAGGCCATCTTTTTTTTTTTTTTTTTTTTTAAATAGAGAAAAGGTCTTGCTCTGTTGTATAAGTGCAGTGGTGCCATCAGAGCTTACTGCAACCTCAGATGGCTCAGCTTCTTGAGTCTCTGGAACTACAGGCACACACAACGACACCCAGATAATTTTTTAAAAGTTTTTTATAAAGACAGGTTCTTGCGACAAGCTTCCTAAGTTGGTCTTGAACTCTTGACCTCAAGTGATCCTTCTACCTTGGGCTCCTAAAGTACTAGAATTACAGGCGTGAGTCAGAGCACCCAGCCCTCTAAGCCATCTTTACAGGTAAAACATAAATGCACCCAGAAGTAGAAACAGGTTGCTTTTTCTACCTCACATTCTCTTACCCAAAAGAAACTGATCACCAGAGAGCTCCAACTCTCCACTTCTTATTTTTGTCATTCAGGAGAAAGTGCACCTCGTGGTGCCACCTCGCATATTACCACTCTGGAGACACAATCAATAATGCAGTAATTGCTATGCAGAAGTGAGAACAGATTGTCATGATTCCCTAACTTTCGTGGAAAGCAGTGCATGTATCATGTAATTTACTTTGTAGATTGTTAATGTGATTGACACTGTGGGTTACACTGTGTCATTTTCCCTTTTGTGTGGGTAAGAGTGCATAATGCCAGCCTATGTCTGCCATTCTGCAGTGCGGGGCTCTCTCCCTTGCCTTGAGTTCTCTTTTCTAAATTCATCTTCCTAAAAAAAAATGGCAGCACCTGTCTCCCCATAGCCGTTTAATTCACTTTTGCTTTCTTTTCAGGATAGAATCAACTGAAATAAATACCAAGAAGAGAAAGGGACTCATCTTATTTAAAAACTAAAAATGACAAGATCCACCATGCCAATGGTGGCCCAGCGGTGGAAACCTCTTCTGTGTTGTTCCTTACACTGTATTTTAATTACTGCAGGAGCCAACACCCCATTCTGGGATGAGAACACAGCAACCACTAAGCCTATAAAGAATTTTTATAGTTTTAGGTAGATTCACAAGGTCAGAAAATACATGTTCGATAGGAATTATCTTTCATTGGTAGCAGGCCCAACTTCACTCAGCTGAGTCCAGAGTCCACACTGCCTGGTATGACTTACCAACGCTCAAGTGACCCATCACACTAATCACTTACAAGTGTGCCACCTGGGTGGCTAAGGGACTAATTCAAGTTTTACTCATTTTTTACCTATAAGGGGCTACACTACTACAAAAAAGGTCAGGTAGCTACTAGTATGTTTCATCCCCTAAAATATTTCCTATCTAACTAAAATAGTCAATGATGGCTAGACCAATAAAGACAGAAACTGGGAAATATCACAACTATTTTTTACAGGACAAGGCTAGTTATTCCATTAGTAATTTGACAAGGGCAGAATGAGCAATTATCAAGACAGTCTTCTAGAGAAAAAGCCAGATAATTCCAAGTTGGAACATTGACTCACTTTTTTTTAACTTAGTTTTTTGTGGAGAGTGGAAAAATAAAAATGAATATATAGAGGGAAACTTAAGTAAGCTAAAAACAGAAAGGATCCCTATCTGTATAAATAGGAGGTTCGGTTTAATTCATAGGCATTTCTAGGGATTGGAAATTATTTTTATTTAAACATAAAACCTATTTAAAGAAGATTATAGCATATAATTTATTTTATCTTTGTAAATAGTAGTCAATTTTATGATTCCCTCTATTACTCAGAATGTTATTGCAGGAAAATGGAATATTATTTTCCACATTTTTTTTTTTTTTTTTACTTTTTTACATCTAATTTAGAATCTCTCTTTTAGGGGCTAAAACTGGCCACCTTGCAGATTATGTGAAGGGAGGAGGAAATACAATTGAAGAGGTGTCAGTAGGTACTTAAATGTTCTCAGAGTGGAGAGTCGAGAGATCTGCGTGTTTTTCAAGGTATGCTTAAGGTGCTTTGATGAGACAGGATGCCAAGCATGGAATCCCATCCAGTGTCCCCTACTACGGGAATATTGCTTATTTTTAAGATAGCATTTGCGGAATGCCCCATAGAAATTCCAGTGTTTTCTATTATTTTAGGCCAACTCAATCTACTTTTAGATCGGAAGTTAATGATTCCAGACCCTTACGTTTTCCTGAGGACTAAGGGGTCCCTTTGCATTTTCTTAATCATTATTTTCAGCCTTACTCCCCTCAAATAGCCTCAGAGCACATATGTACATTTCGCTTTGATGAAGGTTCCCTTTTACCCTCATTTGCCCTCTTCAACCCAACTTCTCTAAAAAAAAAAATGTGCTGTCAGAAATGAAAGCTTTGCACATTGGGACCTCACTGCATTCAAGAGGTAATGAGTGATTCTTTCACTTGTTCACTAGACTCTAATCCTAATTTAAGGCAATTCTTTTTATGATTTTATGACTTAGTGATAGTATCTCATGAATAACAATGAAGGAATGAAAGAATATCCTATCATTGCAGACTCCCTCACAAAGTGGTGACATATCAATGCAAAGATAATTGCCATTTAAAAATAAAGGCTCTTTAAAAAATACACACACACAATCAGTTGAAACTAAACACTAGTCAAAACATACGCATTTAACTTCCAGCGCTTAAAAAGGTTGGCTTCAATCCAATTAATGTAAATGGGCTTTGACCCAAGGATATTATCATTTAGAGACTGTCATTGATGTTTAGAGAAAAGTATAAGTAACGAGAGATCTACTTAAAAACTGGCAATATGCATTAGATGCAAGAAGACATCTAATAAAAAGAGATCAGTACATACATAGTGAGGGATTCCAGGATCAATTGTGCTTTTAATTACTTTGCACATCAAGAACCTGATCTCAATAATCCCAACCACGGAGGGAAGTCTTGATTCTATGGTAAAAATGATCCGGGTAGCTGGAATAATTAAAAATCACAGATAATTCCAAACCCTTATGGCAACAAATCATTAAAATTTTCTCCCTTAGAGAAATGGTTTTCTAAGAGCTACAAATCATTACAAAACGGTCTAGCTTATGTCTCCTCTCCTTTGATTATCCCACTGCTATCTCTTGGGAGGGCCATGCAAAGCAGTGAAATCGCTGAATCAGGAAAGACAGGGAAAGGGACAGAGCCTCAAAGAGAAGCCGTGAAACTTCCTGCAGACTACAGGAGGACCCACAAGACCGTCAGTGGCAAATCTGTCTGGGAGAAAGGTTGAAAGCAGGATGTTCATCTTTCTGTTTTGGACAGTGCCCCAAACTAGAACATGAATAATTCCCAGTTTGGTAACCATGGAGATGAAATATGCTGTTTAAACACTCTTCTTTTCTAGCTTCATTTTATTAGCCTTAGTAATGCCAGCACACAAAATAAGACCCTTTGTTACATTCAAGTTAGGGAAAATTGCAATACTTCCTAAATTCCCCTTTCTCCTTTTCGTAATTTTGTTTTACTGGTATACTTGCTGCCTTATCAATAGCAGGCTGGGATAACCTATTATTTGGCAAGACCACCTTTCTAACTGAGTTTCTTGATTAACCATTATTTTGTCTTCAAAACTTCATTTTGTAAAATCTTAATTAATGTCTGCCAGGTCTTTACATTCTTCATTGAGCAAAAGTCTAAAAGAGTAAGCAGGCTTTATCATTCGTATTCTCCTTCTCATAGTTGTCTGCCAAAGTCTATATCAATGGATGCACTTGACAATAATTTTAATAAGGATGTTGCAAATACATTTCCCATAATGGATAAAGGAAATCCTACTTAGGAATGCCAGGGGAACATCGGCACTCATAGACTATTGACCCAGGAGAAGTTTTCCTCTTTCAGAGGCATACTCCGTCCACATGGGATAGTGACAGAGGAAGGTGTATAGATCCAACAACTGAGATAATCAGCCCATCAGTCTGGGAAATCAGTATGCAACAAATACAACAATATCATTATTGATGTATTCTGAAATCATGCCAAAAAGCTACCCTCTTTCTCTTTTTCCTCCATCCCTTTATTTCTTCCTCCCTTCCTCCCATCCTTCCTTCCTTCTTTTCTTTCTTGCTGCTTTTCCTTCTCCCTTCACAAGCACCCTGTAAATACCTGTGAAAGGTGCCAATAAAATGATAGGGAAGAAGGACTCAGGCCTTGACCTAGAGCTTCCAGTCCTATAGAAAAGTTACTCAATTTTAAAAGTTAAAATATGAAACAGGAAACACAGTAAAGTTGCTACAGCACCCAGCAGTCAGTTGGAAGTCAGAGAACGCTTTCCTAAGGAAGTAACATTAAAAATGAGACGGGAAAGATGAGGAAAAGATAACCAACAAATGGTGCAGTAGGGAAGGTGAAGAGGCAGGCAATAGCAGGCTTTCAGGAACAGAAATGAAGTTGGTTAGGCTGGAGCAGAGGGTGCAGATTTTCTCATAGTTGCCTCTATTCTACCATTCCCCTGCTATGCGTAGGGGAGGACTCTCTCTGTTCTCCACCCTCTCAGGCTCGTCTGAGCAAAGAGAACATTTACAATGTATGTAACCATAAGGAATTGTGATAGATATAGGTCTGTTAGGTGTAGGCGTTCTATGCTCTAAGATCCCCTTTCCAAGCCTCTCTGAGTTTTCTTCTCATTCTCTCATTTATCTCAGAGGCAAAAACAGAACCCTGGATTAGGGAAAAATGACACAGTGTACAGCTATTTGTTAAGCCATCCCAGAGAATCTCCGTTTCGTGACTTGTTATGGGGCAAGGAAACTGACGCTTAAATGTGCTGTTTTCAAAAATTCTGCCAAATCTGTTCTTTATGGCATTAACATTTGTGTCTTAGTTCTAAAGAAGGCAAAAGACATTTGAAACAAATAAGATAAAAAAGACAAGCAAAGAGAAATATTTGCAATGTGTATAACCATAAAGAACTACGATAGATAGATAAGGATATGTGCATATATATATAAAAACTTCCCTATCTATAACTGGGTAAATAGTTTGACAGTTTTCTTACTAATCTACCCCCCAAAAAAACCCCAAACATCCCAATAGAAAAATGGGGCAGGCTCAGTGCCTGTAGCACAGTGGTTATGATGCCAGCCACATACACTGAGGGTGGCGGGTTCGAACCCAGCCCAAGCCAACTAAACAACTGCAACAACGACAACAAAAACAACCAAGCGTTGTTGTGGGTGACTATAGTCCCAGCTACTTGGGAGGCTGAGGGAAGAGAATCACTTAAGCCCACGAGTTAGAGGTTGCTGTGAGCTGTGATACTACGGCACTCTACTGAGGGTGACACAGTGAAACTCTGTCTCAAAAAAAAGAAAAAGAAAAAATTGGGGGAAACACAGAACTCACCTAAGAAGGAAGTTCACCCACATTAGTGCTTTGGAGAAGCAAATCATGACACGAAGACAAACGGATCAATACAACATGAGATATAATTTGAATCCATTTAACTGGAGCCAAAGAAAAAGGAAATACCAGAACAGAGATCGACAGGGTTTCTAATATAGATCTTACTGAAGAGTAAGGAGATGTAATTACTCTTGAAATAATTTGGTATTTCCTGCTATGGTAGGAAATCTATCTCATAAGGTTGCCACATCTCAGCAAGTCGTCTTCTACTTACTTAAGAGCAACCCTTGCTCGTGGTTGCAAGGGGAAGATAAACAAAAGGGATAATAAACAAGATTGGGAAGAGAGATAACTCTGTAGAGGAGGCAGGAGGATGAGATAGATGAAAAGCATATAACTAGGTAACAAGGTATTTGTAAGGTTCCTGTTCTTGGATGGTATGCTGGACTTATGGGTGCTCTTTCATCATTAGAAATAGGACAAAATAAATGAGGGCTTTGCATAATCCAGTGAGAGTGTGTTTTATGAACCAGGGATTGGGACTCCTTCAATCCTGAGCACATAAGTTCCATAAGAAGAAGGAAAAAAATAATATATTTTTTTGTCTTTTGCAAATCAAAAGCTTTGGTTTCTGAAACAGGATTTATTTTAAATTAAATTTGTCACTATTATAATTCTTATCATTCCCTAGTCTTTGCAAACTTTACACATCTGTGGCACAGATCCATTTGGATAGAATCCATTCAGTGAAAAAAAAAATCATTACTAAGAGCAAAAATAGGTATTTGGCTGATGCATGAAAATATCTCATTATTAACGATAAGAAGTTGACATTCTCAAGGGCTTTTCATTTTAGCATAGTTATAAGGTCTTCGTGAATTAACTTGAATATTAATAAATTAACACATCCCACATCTTTTTCAGAAAGTCTCACGTAGGTGGACTCACGTAATAGGCTACTCTCTCGTCATTTATCTTGAGACCCAACAATCACTTGTATTTATTATTTGTGAAGTGTAAGTATTATGTACCATTTCCTTATCTTCCTCCTGGACATGGAGGGAAGAAGGAAATGTTTATTTTTTTCAAAGAAAGGTGATGAATTGCAAAAAGTACTAATGAAAGTAAAACCTGATACCTAAACAATTCACCTAAGAATATAACTCCTTCTCTAATAAAATTCCTGGGTTGAAATTTTCCTCCCCACTCTCAAGCATCATTGGAGGGTTTCCTGGTAACTCTTGCCCAACAGTATGAAGCACATTCTGAACGTGTAGCTTAGTTACTTTGTGTGGTTCATTGAAGATCGGAGGGTGATATGCAAATTAGTACTTTTGGTGAAGGATATTTTCTTTGGGGGGTGCATTTTTGAAATCTGAAAACACTTTAATATTAGTTCTTCAATTTGGAAAATAGTGGAAATGTTGCAGAAATTGAAACTTAGGAAATACAGATAGAGGGAAAACTATAATATCAGGAACCCCCGACAACCATGATATGATGAACATGGTTTTGAGAACACACAATTAAATGATCACCCTCACCAATAAGGGCTTGAAGCCCTCAATTCTAATTATTAAAGATGAGTTCAGGAAAGTTGCTCTTAAGCAAACTTATAAACAAAATAAAGTCCCCAAATATGTTTCTAAAGGAAATGTTTATTTAGATAAATATATTTTAGTTCGTATGCTTTAAACAAAGTCTCAAAATTGTGCTTCGTAAGATTTTGTTTTAAAACATACATATATAGGGTGGCGCATATGGCTCAAGAAGTAGGGCACTGGCTCCATATAACAGAGGTAGCAGGTTCAAACTCAGCCCCAGCCAAAAAAAAAAAAAATCCTATAATTTTAGAAATAAAGTCTTCATGTAAAAAAAAAAAAAAAACTTACCTATAGGTATGAATAACTATAATTAAAATTAAATATCCAGTTGTATATATCATTATTTATAGGATTAAACAAAATAGAAGAAAATATTCAACAGGGAATTGTTTAAATTATGTTATATCATTAAAAATGCCATTAAAATAATCATTATCCTTTGCAGTGCTGTTTTGATTTTTTTGTTTTTTTTAGAGATAGAATCTCACTTTATCGCCCCAGGTAGAGTGCTGTGGCAGAGTCACACAACTCACAGCAACCTCCAACTCCTGGGCTTAGGTGATTCTCTTGCCTCAGCCTCCCAAGTAGCTGGGACTACAGGCACCCATTAGAACACCTGGCTATTTTTTTTTTGTTGTTGCGGTCTGGCTGGGGCTGGACACAGCGCCCTCAGTATATGGGGCGGCACCCTACTTAGTGAGCCACAGGCCCTGTCCCCTGTTTTGACCTTTTTACAGACAGAAAAATTCATGTTTGTCACGATTTTAACTACATGAGCCATAGTTTACGATATACTATTAAGCATAAAAAAGCTATGAAATAAATAATAATGATTTAAAAACTAGGAGGCGAGTGCATCATGCTTCATTATTGCCATGTCTCCGTACTGGGACAGCATGTAGTTTTTCTCTGTATTTTCAAATTTTTTTATAGAAATTATGACTGCCATGATAAGCAGCTTTGTAAAAAAAAAAAAAAAAAAATCTTGGCTCCAATTATTCATCCTTATGTTACAACTGATTCCTATAAATAGATTTGCCAAATCAAAGAACATTTTCAAAATTTCTTATCTAGTGCCAATAGCTGTATGGAAAACTCTGTACAAATGTATAATCTCACCAGCAGTAAATAAGGGTGCTCCCAGAAGTGTTGTGACAAGAGAATATGTAATAAGCCATAAATATTTGAGCTTCCTTTTTCCAAATTTGGTTCCAAGATACTGTCTTTTGTTCCGATTACTACATAAATATATGAAGGAATCGAGGAAAAAAATCACTGTCATGCGCTGTTGCTAATAAGCTTGGTAACGAGAGCACTTGGAAATTGCCCAGTGTTCTCTGATTAGGAAGCTTTGTATTGATACCCAGGAAATACAATCCCTGATAGTTTATGTAATCAAGATGAAGAAAGTTCTGGCAGCTGAGTGAGACCACTCTACAATTAGGACCCTTAGAAGACCACTTCTAGTCTCTGTGGGTTACCCAGACTCTCACTTTTGAGAGTAGTTTTTACTCGCATTCAGTTTTATTTGTTTGGTTTCCCCATAACATGATGACATTTTAACCAGGCCTTAAGTTAAATCTTTTAATAAATGGTAAGACTATAAATTTAATTGTAATATAATCACTTTTCATCTAGCTACTCTATAAGTCCTAGGAAAATAGAAAAACACGTTCTTATTCAAAATGAAAATTTCACTTCTAGTTTTAGGTTATTTTTGTTTCATTGTAAATTGCAACACATCTTTGCCTTGGGCATCACTGGCTGAGATTTTCTCTGATTGAAACACTGATATAATATAAAGCACAACAAACTCTGAAACTAGTGTACCTAGATTTGACTCCTTTTCTTTGGAAAACCTGTAGTTTCTTTTACTAAAGTGTGAATAATAAGAGAAACTACCTCTTAGGGATTTTATGAATTTAAATAGGGAACTATATGTAAAACATTTAACTAATGTGAAAGTTTCACTAAGAATGTGCCGCCACTTCATTTGTTGTCTTCATCGTTATCAAGCTCATGATGGAAAACCTCAATATGTCCTACTCAAAATGCCAGAGAGTATGTCTTAATAAAGATTCTTGGGTCTCATTCCAAAAATTTGGACTCAGTATGTATGATGCAGAGCCCAGGTGATTCTGATCTAAGTGGTCAACTGACTACATTTCAAAAGTTTCTGATCCTCTGACTTATTTGGGAGTCGAGGTAGGGAATTTAAGTCTCTTATGTTTTTTTAAGTTCAATGCCACAGAAGAGGAAACAACCAGAAAAAAATAATAATCCCTTTCAACAAGGCAGTTTGTTTCCAGTTTGATCATTGCGTGTTAAATTGTGAATAGCTACTGACCGTCTACTGAAAAGGACATGCCTTTGTGAATATGGGGCCCTCTGGATTTCTCTCCTAATGCTTTCCTTCTGGGCAATCCCGCTGCTCTGTGATCACAAGTAGGTGGACTGGAGGAGAAAGAGGAGTAGACCCCTCACCAGCACAAGACCTGAACACCGATGGTGCCGCGCAGCTTTCACGTGTCCTTTGGTTTACTGACTTAACTTCTCTGTGCCTACTTTCTCATCTGTAAAATAAGGAACGATTAGCACCTCACTCATAGCATTGTTGTGCAAATTAAGGGATAGCAGGTTGAAATAGAATGACTAAAATTGAAGAGCATTTTCATTAATCTTCTTTGTCCAGCTGTTTTCCTCCCAAAAGGTTCACAGTCACTGATCCAACAACATGTCCTATCTCCTCCTCCCCCAGCCAAAGATGCCACGTAAGATACAGAATACAAATTATAAAAGGCAGCATGGAACACTGGTCAAGCAAAATGTATTTCTCTGCCTGCAATTTTCCCCTTCTCTACCTCCGATATGAAAAACTAATTCTCTCAGTTATTCATTGCTGGCAGAGATGATTAATTTAATCTTTATAGATAAAGTAAAATGTTTGGACGAAAAGAGCAAATATTCTACGGAGGCTAATCGTCAGGCACATTCGGGTGAATAATTCATCGTGTGCCATATAATGATATCATAGATGGTTAGCCAAGAACAAACATCAGTTCTGTAAAGAGAATTAAACTAAAACCAAGTCCATCTGGCAGCAGGAAATGGATAAAGCCCTTATCGCCACTATGGATCTCATTTTGGTAGATCTTACTGTTATGCCCAGATCCAGAAGTTTCCAAAGACCTCTCAGGAGCCGATTTCCGATGCAAAAGCAAAAGAGCCTTTATTCAAGCTCGACCCTCAGATTATCCTGGCAAAGCCAGGCAGTGTTGAGGGCCCCTAGTCTCCAGAAGCTAGGGTTTTTATTGCTGTCACAGCAAGAGGTGAGGGGTTTCAATGGGCGACTCTTCTGATTGGTTAGCCCATTTATAAGCAAGACCTCCAGCCTACAGCTGATTGGCTCTGACTAGGGGTGGTTATTTCCAGGAATCGTTTCACTTTTTCCCATTGCAGGGCACAAACAGAGTCCCACACAAGATGAAGTCAGTTTGGCCTGGTCTTGGTCTGTTCTCTCACTTACCATGGCTAGAAAAGATTTCATTTTTCCCAGTTTCTGATGATTGTCACGTGTACCTTCATTTCATCTCAGTACACATTCTCCATGTTAAACAAAAATATTTAGAGCAAACCCTGGTGGTTAGAAATGTGTTAAAGCAAGAGCGACCCTGGTGCTAACCCACACTCATACTAAGCGTGGGGACCTTGGGGGTGTGACTTCACCAGATTTTAGTTTCTCACCAGTAAAATGAAGAAAACCAAACATCAGGTTGTTGTGAGGATACTATGAGATGTGTCTAACACATCATTTAGCAAATTTCTGGGTTTATAATAATGACCTCATCATGGAGAACTATAAGGCTATATATTATACAAGGTCAGACAATTAAGTTCACAAATTCATTCTAGAAAAAGTGCTGCATATCTCATTGTTGAATAGCACTGTGGTCACCTTTGAAGTGTTCCCCTCGGCCATCTGGTGACTGGAGTCACAATCAGCAATGAGGTATGTAGCGCTTTTTCTAGGAAGAGAAATGTGAATTTTCCTATCAGACCTCATATGGTGGACAGCTCTGATGGCCATTCCAGAAAAGAGTTCCAAACTGGCTATGATGGGTGGACTAGGCACTGGCATCAGTCCACAGCTCCCCAAGGGGAGTACTTTGAAGGTGATAGGAGTGATATTCACTGACGAGGTAGGTAGCATCTCTTTCTAGGACAAGTTTACGAATTTAATTATCTGGCCTCATACGTGCATATGTATATGTGTACATGTAAACACATACACACATTCTAAACAATATTTCTATCTATTTCTTCTCCTCTCATCTAGCTATTTTTACTTTTACCACTCAGGTCTGCTCATTTCTTTTTTCAAGATATTGGGTTTTTTTTTTTCTTTCCTCTGTATGTTTTATATCCTAATCAACAAATACAAAAAGGAAACAGATGGAAAGAATATTTTTCTCACAAATAGCTAAAAATGCAAATTATAACACCCTGGAAACCAGGATTTAAAAAAAATAACACAAGGTGACATGGCTAGGATACTAGTGATACTGGAGTTCTAGGCTCTTAGTCTCAGCGGTTTGAAGAATGAACCAAGCCTCTTTGCGCTCCTGCTCTCTCTTAGAGGTCTCTGTGTTTGGGCTCTCTGCTTAGGGGCTTATATAGTGGCAGGTCCTTATGAGTTATGGTCAGTTGTCCAGTGAGCTTTCAGGTCTTGAAAATAGACCAATCAGGAGCAGGTTTTGGAAACAGACCAATCAGGGATGCACTGGAGGAATTGACTTGCCAGAAGTTCCCCAGGAGACAGCATTGGTGCCAGTATCTTCCCCTACTCAAGTCTTGCGGAATTCCTCCATTAGTGCAACAGGTCCAGGGCCAAGGTGGCCGTCTGGGTGCTACCTTGTCTGGTATCACTATCAATACTGCCAAACTGCTACAGTTTTATTATAAATAAATATTTTAAAAGTAATAGCCATCAATGTATCCATCAACAGCTTTCGTTCTTTGAAAGTGTATCCCCAGGGGTACAAGTGAAACTCTCTAAGAGTAGAATCAAAACGTTTTAAAACAATAACTGAGAAAATGACATGAAGGCTGTGTTGATCAGTTTGATGGAAGTATTTCGGATTGCATGTGAAAACCCCACACTGTACCCCAGAAGTGCATTAATGTACATAGTTACCATTCAATAAAAAAA
>CAUYQV010101375.1:0-40605 GCA_963574575.1 Galagoides demidoff
GTGGTCCCAGCTACTTGGGAGGCTGAGGCAGGAGACTTGCTTGAGCCCAGGAGTTGGAGGTTGCTATGAGCTGTGATGCCATGGCACTCTACCCAGGGGGATAGCTTGAGGCTCTGTCTCAAAAAAAAAAAAAAAAAGAATCGTTTTTCCTGCTTCTTTTGCAGGTATCATTGATAATTTTGTATTAGATATCAGATATAGTAAATTTAACACTCTCCTGTGTGCTGGACATTTTTGTATTCCTACAAATATTTTTTATCTTTATTCTAGGACATATTTAAGCTAATTAAAAGACTTTGATCCTTTTGGATTTTGCATTAATGCTTTCTTAGGCAAGACCAGATATGTGATTTTTTTTTTTTTAGGACTAATTTAGTTCCATTAATGAAGCAAAACCGTCTGCATACTTTATCCAAAGACCCATTAATACTGAGGTTTTCTTATAGCCCAAAAAGACGGGGCGCGGGTGGGGAGGGGAGGGGGGAGGATGGGTAGAGGAAGAGTAGTTGGTGGGACCGCACCTACAGTGCATCTTATAAGGATACATGTGAAATTATTAGGTGTAGAATATATATGTCTAACACAACAACTAAGAAAATGCTATGAAGGCTATGTTAACCAGTTGGATCAAAGCATTTCAGATTGTGTGTAAAACCAGCACATTGTACCCCATGATTGCATTAATGTAGACAGCTATGATTTAATAAAACTATATATATGTACATATTCATATATATATTTTTGTTTCCAAGTTGAAATCACTTACCATATATATATGATTTTGATTCAACTTGGAAACCAAAATTTCATGCCACTCCTCTCTCTCTCTCTCTTTTTTTTTTTTTAAGACAAAGTCTCACTATGTCACCCTTGGTAGAGTGCTGTGGCATCACAGTTCACAGCAACTTCAAACTCTTGGGCTTAAGCAATTCTCTTGCCTCAGCCTCCCAAGTAGCTGGGACTACAGGCACCCACAAAAGTGCCCAGCTATTTTTTGTTGCAGCTGGCCCAGGCTTGAACCTGCCACCCTTGGTGTATGTGGCTGGCGCTGTAACCACTGTGCTATGGGCATCAAGCCGCCTCTCTTGTCTTAAGAAATATTTAGGCCAGGCGTTGTGGCGGGCGCCTGTGGTCCCAGCTACTTGGGAGGCTGAGGCAGGAGACACGCTTGAGCCCAGGAGTTGGAGGTTGCTATGAGCTGTGATGCCATGGCACTCTACCCAGGGGGATAGCTTGAGGCTCTGTCTCAAAAAAAAAAAAAAGAAATATTTAGAGATTAGAAGCTGAGTTGTTGAATCAGCTACTATATTTACAACAATGTATGTGAAAAAAATAGGATTTTCTTTATATTATACAATTAAAATACATGTGATATTGTTATTCATAAAAAAATAATAATGAGGTTTTCACTCTGGCTGATAAAAATAACTAATGCTGGCCCTGTGTGATTTTTAGGAATCATTCTGTCTAATCCTATCTAATGGCTCTTTTTTCTGTCTTGGGTAACTTTCTTACACGCCTGTCTTTATCAGTATTCCCCTGAATGGTGAGGGGTGGCCCTCTGCAAATATCCTGAGTTCATTGCCTGTGCAACATCCTCCCCTCTGGTATCCTGTCATATGAACTATGAACTTTTAAGTACCCTTGCCTCCCCAGACTCTCTCAGTTACAGCTCCTCAACTTACAGAGTCTACTTAGGCTCCACCTGGGTTTCACTCTCGGTGCCATGAGCTGAACACTCTCCACAGTCAGTAAAGTAGGGCTCACTTCATTTTGTTCTCTCTCAGGTATCACCATCCTTCCCTGACTGACATTCAATGTCTTGAAAATCATTGTTTTACACGTTTTCTTCAGATTTTGTAATTGTTTCCAACAGAGGGAAAATCCAGTCCCTGTTACTCCGTCTTGGCCATAAGCAGAAGTCTCTGGATATTGCATTTGGCAAATGCTTTCTCAACATCTATTTAGAGGAATCTCTATTTTTATCTTAACTCTGTTAATGTTGTAAATTACAGTATTTGACTTTTGAATGGGGAATTAACCTTGCATTACAGGGGGAAAAAAAAACGAAACTACATTGTACATTTTAATATAGTGCTAGATTCTGTTCGTTAATATCTTCTAACAGATTTTTATGCCCGTTTTCGTGAAGGTATTTGTACTTTCTTTGTCTGGCCTTTTTTTCTGTTCTACATGTCACGGAAATTCTGGATTCATTAAAAGTGTTGTGAAATTTCCCCTACTCCTCTATTTTCTGAATGACTTTTTTGTAAGTTTGACATGATTTCCTTCTCAACATTTTGGCAGAATTCACCAGTCGAGCCACTTGGGGCTAGTGTTTTCTTTGTGCAAAGGTTTTTAATTAAAATTTTAATTTCTTTTTCTACTTTCAGGTTAATTTAAGGGTACAGAGAAATAGGTTATGATGTTTGCATTTGTTAGGTGGAGTCCCTCTTATAATTATGTCCGACCCCAGAGGTATGCCATACACCCTAACATTGTGCCCATTAAGTGAGAGCACATCCATCCCCCTCCCTCTTCTCCTCTCCCCCCTCTTTTGTTCCCCCTCTCCCCACCTTGAATTGATTTGAGTTTTTCTCTTATGTGGTGTGTCTTAGATCATCCATTGGCTTCATAATACTATTGAAAATGTTGGATACTTGCTTCCCATTCTTGTGATACTTTACTGAGAAGAATGTGTTTCAACTCCATCCAGGCTAATATAAAAGCTATAAAGTCGCCTTTTTTTTAACAGCTGAATAGTATTACACGGTATACATATACCACAGCCTGTTAATCCATTCCTGGGTTTGTGAGTATTTAGGTGTTTCCGCATTTCAATGATTATAAATTGAGCTGCAATAGACAGGATAGTACAAATGTCCTTATAATGAAATGATATTTTTTTCTTCTGGGTAGATGCCTAGTAATGGTATTGTGGTGTCAAATGGAAGATCTAATTTTAGTTCTTTGAGGATTCTCCATACTTCTATCCAAAAAGGTTGTATTAGTTTGCAGCCCTACCAGCAATGTAAAAGTGTTCCCCTCTCTCCACATCCACACCAGCATCTGCATCTTTGGGACTTTGTGATGTGGGCTAACCTTTATATCCTTCTCTTGTTTGATTGCATTGGCTAGAACTTCCAGCACTATGTTGAATAGTAGTGGCAAGAGTGGACATCCTCATCTGGTTCCACTTCTAAATGGAAAAGCTTTCATTTTTATTCCATTCAGTATGATGCTAGCTAAGGGTTTGTCATACATAGCTTCATTCAGCTTAAAATATGTGCCACCACTGTCTATTTTCTTAAATGATCGTGTTAGAAAAGGATGCTGAATTTTACCAAATGCTTTTTCTGCATCTATTGAGAGGATCATATGGTCTTTGGTTTTGCTTTTGTTTATATGGTGAATTACATTTATGGATTTGCGTACGTCAAATCAGCCTTGCATCTCTGGGATGAACCCTACATTTCATGATATATAATATTTTAATGTGTGGCTGAAATCTATGAGCCAATATTTTATTATTTTTACACTGATATTCATTAGTGAAATTGGTCTGTACTTCTCCTTTTTAGTTGGGTCCTTTCCCGGTTACTGTATCAGGGTGATGTTTGCTTCATAGAAACCTGTTGGGGAAGGTTCCTTCCTTCTCAATATTTTGGAATAGATTCTGCAGTATAGGTAGGTACAAGCTACTCTTTGAAGGTTGGATAGAATTCTGGTGTGAAGCCATCTTGTCTTGGGCTTTTTTTGTTGTTGTTGTAAATTTTTTTATTGTTTCTGCAATCTCAGTGCTTGATATTGGTCTGTTTAAGAGATCTATTTCCTTATGGTCAATTCCTCTGTGGTATCTACTGTTATTTCATCCTTTTCATTTCTAATTAAGGTTATTAAGATCTTAATTTTCTGTTTCTGGTTAATCTGCCAAAAGGTTTCTTGATTTTATTTATCTTTTTGTATTTTTTTTTTTAAGAGACGGGGTCTTGCTATGTGCCGTGGCTATTCACAGGTGCGATCCCACTACTGATCAGCACAGGAGTTTTGACCTGCTCCGTTTCCGACCTGGACCGGTTCACCCCTCCTTAGACAACCTGGTGGCCCCCCGCTCCCAGGAGGTCACCATATTGATGCTGAACTTAGTGTGGACACCTGATCGGCATAGTGTACTACATCCCAGAGCTCCTGGACTCAAGTGATCTTCCCATCTCAGCCTCCCAAGTAGCTGGGACTACAGGCATGCACCACTGCATCTGGCTTACTTATCCTTTTGAAGAACCAGCTATTTGTTTCATTAATTTTCTGAATGATTCTTTTATTTTAAATTTCATTTATTTCTGATTTAAGTTTGGTTATTTCTTTTCTTTTACTTGGTTTGGTATTGGATTTCTCTTCCTTTTGCATTTAAGATGATTAATTAGGTTGTTAATGGGGTCTTTTCCTGTTTTTTGGATGTAGGCATCTAATGTGATAAATTTCTGTCTCCCCTTGGGACTGCTTTTCCAGTATCCCACTGGTTTTGGTGGCTTGTCTCTTCATTGTTTTTATGCTCAAGGAAGTTAATAATCTCCTCCTTTATCGCTTTCTTGACCCAACTGTCATTAAGCATAAACTTGTTTAGTTTCCATGCCTTCGTGTGGGGATGAAAATTGTTGGAGTTCTACCTTTATTGCCTTGTGGTCTGAAAAGATACAAGGTGTAATTTCAGTTCTTCTGATTTTGTTGAGGTGAGTCCTAGGATAGGATCTATTTCTGGAGAAAGTATATTCTTTAACTTTGGGATGGTGTGTTCTGTGTATGTCTATTAAGCCCGATTGTTCTAAGGTTGTATTTAATTTCCATTTTTTTTAACAGCGTCTTACTTTGTCACCTTCAGTAGAGTGCTATGGCATCATAACTCACAGCAATCTCAAACTTTTGGGCTCAAGTGAATCTCTTGCCTCAGCCTCCCAAGTAGCTGAGACTATAGGCACTTGTCACAATGCCCAGCTATTTTTAGAGATGGGGTCTCGCTCTTGCTCAGGCTGGTCTTTAACCCTGGAGCTAAGATAATCTGCCCTCCTCTCCCTCCCAGAGTACTAGGATTCCCAGCATGAGCAACTGCTCCCTGCCCGAAAAATTTAATTTCTTTAATAAGTATAGAGGCATTTGGATTTTTTATTTCTTCTGTAGTCAAACTCATCCACTGAATTTTAAATCTCAGTTGCAGTATTTTTTTATTTCTGGATATTATATTTAATTACAATTCAAATCTGCATATCTGCTTTTTAAAAATAATTTCCTGTTCCCTACAGATATTTTAACATTATATCTTATTTGATGAAACATAGCAAACATATTTTTATAAACTTGTATTTTTAAAACTTTGTGTCTCATAAATTCCACCTCGGAAGATGTTTGGAGCATTTTTCTACTGTCCTTTGTTTCTTTTCATGTTACCTTGTTACACTTTGTACATAGACATGTTGACGGTGAGCTGTTCATTCATTTTGGAAAACAACTTTTAGATTTTTAAACAATATTTATGGAAGTTAAACACACATAACATAGAATTGATCATTCATTTTTAAATGAACAATTCAGTAACACTTGGTAAATCACATGTTATCCAATTGCCACATCTACCTTTTCCCTATATTTTTTTCATCAACCCCCAATTAAACCCCATATGTATTAAGCAATTGATCCTGTAGCATGCACTAATTTGCTTTTGGTACTTATGGATTTACCAATTATAAATATTTCATATAAATAGAATCATTCAAAGTGTAACTTTTTTTTTTTTTGCAGTTTTTGGCCGGGACTGGGTTTGAACCCACCACCTCCGGTATATGGGGCCCGGGCCTTACTCCTTTGAGCCACAGGCGCCACCCTCAAAATGTAACTTTTGTGTCTGACTTCTTTTATTTCAATGATGTATTCAAGGCTCACTCACGTTGCAGTATGTATCAGTATCCATTCATTATTATGGATAAATAATATTCTACTGTATGCATATACCATAATTTGTTCATCCCTTATGGCTACTATGAATGATATTGCTATGAAATTCATTTCACTTAAAACTTTTTGTGTTTCTTCTTAGTAAAGTATCACAAGAATGGAGAAGCAAGAATCCAACTTACTCAATTCTAATATGAAGCCAATAGGTGATCTAGTACACACCCATATAAGAGGAAAACTCAAATCAATTCATGGTGGGGGGCAGGGGAATGAGAAAGTGGGGAGAGGAGAGGACAGGGAGATAGGCGTGCGCTCACTTAATTGGGCTCAATATTAGGGTGTATGGAACACCTCTAGGGGGCAGGACACAATTATAAGAGGGACTTTACCTAACAAATGCAAACATTTTAACCTAATTCTTTGTACCCTCAATTAACCTGAAACAATAAAAATAAATAAATAAATGTTACCTCATTAGACTTTAAAAAATAAAAGTTTTTGGGTGGCTGTATGTCTTGAATTCTGTTAGGTATATACATAGAAGTATAATTTCTAGATCATATGTTAAGTCTATATTTATCTTTCTGAGGATCTGCGAAGTGGTTTTCCAAAATGTCTGAACCATTTTACATTCCCATTGGCAATGTAAAAGGGTTGCAATTTTTCCATATCCTTGCAAACACTTATTATTTTCCATTTAAAAAAAAAAAACACTATAGCCATCCTTGTGGGTGTAAAGATGTATCTCACTGTGGTTTAGATTTGTACTTCTCTAATAACTAATGATGTTAAGCATCTTTTAATTTCCTTGTTGGTCTTTTATATATGTTCTTTGGAGAAGTATCTAGTCAATTACTTTGCCTACTTTTCTTATTATATCAGACTATTAGGGATTACACATATTTTATTCACATACTTTGTTTTTGAACAGATTGAGTCAAAGTTATAAGAGTGTCCTTCACCGAGACAGTGTGCACTATACCAACTAGGTGTACATTTACTAGTACCCTCCTCTAACCTCCCCCCAGCTTGATTTTCATTGAGATTACTTCCATATGTGCACTTAAATGTTAATCAGTTGGTTCCAATTTGGCATGGAGTACATGTGTTTGTTTCTCCATTCTTGTCATGTTTCACTTAGAAAAAAGGTTTCCAGTTCCATCCAGGTTATCAAAAAAGATAATAACCATTTTTTATGGCTGAGTAGTAGTCCATGGTATGCAAATACTCCATTTGCTTAAGCCATTCATGTATTGGTGGGCACTTGGATTGTTTTGATGTATTTGCAATTGTGAGTTGTGCTACTATAAAAATTGGAGTGCCCATCAACCCATGAATAGATCAATAAATTGTGCTGCATGTACACCATGGAATACTATGCAGCCATTAAGAAATATGGAGACTTTACCTCCTTTATGTTTACATGAATGGAGCTGGAAAATATTCTTCGTAGCAAAGTATCTCAAGAATGGAAGAAAAAGTATCCAATGTACTCAGCCCTACTATGAAACTAATTTATAGCTTTCATAGGAAAGCTATAACCCAATTTTAGCCCAGGAATATGGGCAGAGGGGAGAGAGAGGGGAGAAGAGGGGGAGGGTGGGTAGAGGGAGGGTGATTGGTGGGATCACACCTATGGTTCATCCTATAAAGGTACATGTGAATCTCTCTAAATGTAGAGTATAAATGTCTTAACACAGTAACTAAGAAAAAGACATGAAGGCTATGTTAACCAGTTGGATGAAAGTATTTCAAATTATATATAGAAATAGTACATTTTACCCCATGATAGTATTAATGTACACTGCTATGATTCAATAATAAAATAAAATAAAATAAAATAAAAACATTGGAGTACAGATGCCCTTTTTATAAAATGACCTTTTTTCTCCTTTGGGTGTATACCCAGAAGTGGAATTGCTGCATCAAATGTAGGTCTATTTTAAATTCTTTGAAGTATCTCCATACAACTTTCCATAGAGGTTGTACCAAAAATGTGTAAGAATTCCTTTCTCTCAGCATCCACACCAGCATCTGTTGCTTTGAAACTTTATGATGTGAGCCATTCTCACTGGAATTAGGTGATATCTCAATGTAGTTTGGATTTGGCATTTCCCCGGTGATTAGAGGTGATAAGCATTTTTTTCATGTATTTGTTGGCCTAATTAATTGGTCTTTGCTGGGGTCCCACCCTGGGGGCAGGGTCCATTAAGACCTGTGGATCTGGGGACAACCAACTGAAAAAATATAAAGTTAGAAATGAGGAGAGATAAACAGACAAGACACACAGAAAAGAATTTTCAAAAGTGGAAACTTAGGGGACCACAGCCCATCTGTAGGGTTCTGATGGTGGCCCGGAGTGTTTGCTCCACTCAGGTTTTATTGAAGGCTATTTGCTCATTAGCCCAGAGGGTAAATTGAGGAATGGAACAAAGACGGCAGCAGTTTCTCTAAGTGAGCATATCAGCTGCTATAGTTTCTATAATCATTCATCTTAAAGGTTTGAGCAGCCTTGAGAAATCTGGAGCTTGAGCCTTGTATAGGGGCAGCCTCCTGTCTGTGGTGACACACACAAACTCCTAGGGAGGTGTTAAATCTCTGCTGGTTCACTACTAAGTAAAAGGTCACTGGCATCAATCTCCTCTGAAGAATTGGTGGAAAAGAGGTATTTTCCTCTCATCAGCACCCAGAGGGTCTTCCTCTGCGATGAGGGATATAAGCCCTCCTTACCCATATTTCAGGGCTTGTGCTGTTCCCTTGTTCTCCACTCCAGCCAAATACAAATCTCCACAAGGGATTTCCTTTGACTGTTAACTGGGCAGGGGACAGCCTAGTTAATGTTTCTTTCTAGGACTTACGCACAGCTTCCTCTGTGGCCATTATTCCTTCAGAGTGTTTATAGACCCAGAAGGCCAGACTTTTTGGAAAAGCAGGAAACTTGCTCAGATAAGAAATTTAGCAGCAGCTGGTTTAAAAGTAAACTATCTGACTTTCCTTTGTTCCACCTCACTTAGTTTTTTTTTTTTTTTTCCCCTTTTTCTGGGTGTGTTTTCCCTTGCCAAGAACGGGGTCTTTGGTCTCCATTCTGCCTGCAGGTCTTCATTAGAAAAGTTTCTGCTCATGTCTTTTGCCTACTTTTTAATGGGTTGTTTGCTCTTCTCTTTTCAATTTTCTTGGGTTTTTTTGTAGATTCTTTTTATCAGTCTCTTATCAGATGTAGAGCAGGCAAATATTATTTCCAATTCTGTGGGTTGTCTATTTGCTCTTTTTGATGTGTCCTTGGCTGTGAAGAAGCTTTTCAATTTCATCAGGTCCCATTTATTTATTTTTGTTGTTGCTGTCATTCCTTTGGGGATCTTCTTCATGAATTCTTTTCCTAGGCCAATTATCTGTAATAGTTTTTCCAATATTTTTTTCTAGAATTCTTATAGTTTCCTGCCTTAGGTTTAAGTGTTTTATCCATTGTGAGTGAATTTTTGTGGGCAGTGAGAGGTGCAGATCCCATTTTAGTCTTTTGTATATGGCTATCTAGTTTTCTCACCCCAACTAATTGACTATGGATTCTTTTTCCCAGTGTATGTTTTCAAGTGTTTTGCCAAAAATCAGATGGGAATATGAGTATGATCTCATCTGTAGGTTCTTTGTTCTGATCCATATGTCCATGTCTCTGTTTCTGCTTGTCTTTTTGTGGTTGATTTGCAAGAGTTCTTTATGTATTCTTAATATTAGACCTTTATCAGAAATATGATTTATACATTTTTTTCCTATTGAGTAGGTTATCTTTTACTTTTCTTGATAATATCCTCTTATGCACAAAATAATTTAATTGCAATGAAGTCCAATTTATTTTTTTTATTGCCAATCATTTAGTGCTATATCCAAGGCTTTATTCCAAAAATTTTACAGTTTTAGCTCTTATGTTTAGGTCTGATCTAATTTAATTTTTGTACATAATGTGAGGTAGGGGCCTAACTTAATTCTTTTGTATGTGAATATCTAGCTGTGCCATCATCACTTGTTGAAGACAGAATTCTCTTTCTATTGGTGCCCATTGTCAAGAATGAATTCACCGGCTCCGCGCCTGTGGCTCAATCGGCTAAGGCTCCAGCCACGTACACCTAAGGTGGCGGGTTCGAATCCTCAGCCCGGGCCCACCAAACAACAATGATGGCTACAACCAAAAAATGGCCGGGTGTTGTGGCAGGCACCTGTGTTCCCAGCTACTTGGGAGGCTGAGGCAGGAGACTTGCTTGAGCCCAGGAGTTGGAGGTTGCTATGAGCTGTGATGCCATGGCACTCTACCCAGAGGGATAGCTTGAGGCTCCGTCTCAAAAAAAAAAAAAAAGAATGAATTCACCCTAGAATTATGGATTTATTTGTGGACTCTCAGTTCCATTACACTGGTCTATAGATCTGTCCTTACACCAGTACAACAGTGTATGGATTCCTGTTGCTTTGTAGTAAGATTTGAATTTTGAAAGTGGATTTTTCTCACTTTTCTTCTTCTTTTAAAAGAATGTTCAGGCTAATCAAAGCCACATGTAAGTCCTTAAGAATTCGAAGGTCAGATTTTTCATCACTGCAAAAAAAGACCAATGGAATTTTGCTGTTTTGCATTGAAATGGTAGGCTTCTTTGGCTTGTATTATCCTTGTAACAGTATTAAATCTTGAAAGTTGATGAACATGGAATGTTTTCCCATTTATTTAAGTGTTCTTTAATTTCCTAAGAAACGTTTTATAAGTTTCAGGGTATAAATCTCTTGCTTTCTTGGTTATACATTTATTCTTCCATATTTTATTCCTTTGGATGATATTACAAATTGGATTATTTTCTTAAATTACTTTTCATAATGTTCATTGCTGGTATACAGAAACACACTAATTTGGGGGAATTAGTCTTGTACCCTGCAAATTTGTTGAATTTGCTCCATAATGCTCATAGTTTTCTTGGGAGGGGGGGATTCTTTGAGATTTTCTAGACATAGAATCATCTTCTTCAAATAGAGATAGTCCATTCTTTCCATGTTGGGTCCTTTCATTTCTTCACCTTGCCTAATTGCTCCTAGTACACTGTTAGATACCACTGGTGAAAGTAAACATCCTTGTTTTCTTCCTGATCACAGGAAAACTTTTTGGCTTTCACCACTGAGTATGAAGTGAGCTGTGGGTTTTCCTAAATACCAGTTATCACATTGAAGAAATTACCTCTGTTACTGAGATTGGGCATGTTTTTCAAAATCATGAATGGAGGTTGTATTTTGACAAATGATTTTCCTGCACAAATTTACTTGACCGTGGGATTTTATTCCCTTTATTCTATTAATTTGAAGGATTTTCTTAGAATGAGCCACCCTTGCATTTCTGGGAAAAAAAAAAAAACATTTATTTGTCATGTATAATCCTTTTAATATGCTTGCTATTGGACTTAGTTTAGTCTCATTTTGTTGAGAATTTTTACATATATGTTCATAAGCAATATTGGTTTGTAGTTTTCTTTCCCCATGCTATCTTTGGCTTTGGTATCAGGGTAACACTGGTATCATAGAATGAATTAAAAATGTTCCCTCCTTTTCTATTTTTTGGAAGTTTAACAAGGATTGGTGTTAATTCTTCTTTAAATGTTTTGTAGAATTCACCAGTGAAGCCATCTGTTCCTGGACTTTTCTTTTTTGGGATGTTTTTGATTACTGCTTCAATCTTTTTATAGGTTTTTTTTAAAAAAACTTTTTATAGGTCTCTTCAGAATTATATTTCTTCTTGAATCAAAATTGGTAGTTTGTGTGTTTCTAGGAATTTGCCCATTTCATGTAGGTTTTCTAATGTGTTTGTATACGATTATTCACAGTAGTCTCTTGTAATCACTTTTTATTTTTTTCTCTTTTGTAACTTTAAGTGAAGCATTGCTATTCATTATTTTAACTCTTTTTTTAATTTTCTCTATCCATATACATGTGTTTATTTGGTTTCCACTTTTTGACTTCACAAAATTGAAAAGGCTTCACATTTAATAACAATAACAATGTTTAAGATAAGGACTAGACACAAAAACCTCGTAAAGAATGAATGAAGATAAATACATTCAGAAAAGAGATCAGACGATTGCTGATTATTTTAACTCTTACAAGCACCAAATTTTAATATCTAAGTCAATTTTGGGGAAAATAAATACCATCAAGAACTTCCCTCCAGAACAAAACAATGATGTTCATTCCTCCAAACATCCCAATTGAAAGCTTACCAAAACAACAACAAAGCCCATACAGAAATAAAAACAAAAACCACATTCTAAGGGGTCAGCTGTGCTGTCTAACTGTCCTTCAGTGACACTCAAAAAGAAAAAACACCCTAGCTCATCAAAATATACATTTTCCATTTCCTTTTTTGAAATTAAAAATAATAATTAAAAAAAAAACGATTAAGGGATTGCCTGACTCTTTTGGATGTCATGTACAGCAAATGGAGATCAGGAAGGCTATTTGAAGCACTCATGATTAGGGATATTCATCTTCAAAGTTTAGCTTTCTTCCAAATAGTGTAAAAGACCCACAATTCCAAGTATGAAGGGATGCCAACAATCTCCTTTGAGAAATCCATGGGACAATATAGGCACCCAAGCTGTTCTTCATAGAGCAACAGGGTTTCTGTCAGATTGACGCAGTTCCCCTGTGTAAAAATATTTCCCATCCTGTTTCAATACTTTCATTGAGAGGTCAAGAATCAGTTGAAGAAACTCCCAGGTGGAATCTTCTTCCAGAGATGTAGCATTAGAACATCAAATCATTAATCACGTAATCAAACTCTCTCCTTTTTTTTTTTTTTTTTGAAACAGAGTCTTACTATGTCACCCTTGGTACAGTGCCGTGGAGTCACAGCTCACAGCAACCTCCAACTCTTGGGCTTAAGCAATTCTCTTGCCTCAGCCTCCCAAGTAGCTGGGACTACAGGTGCCCACCACAATGCCCGGCTATTTTTTGGGTACAGTTGCCATTGCTTAGCAGGCCCAGGCTGGGTTCCAAGCTGCCCACTTTGGTATATGTGCTGGCACCCTACTCACTGAGCTACAGGTGCCAAGCTAAACTTGCTCCCTACTTTGGCGCACCTCTTAAGTACTGGAATGCAGTCATCTATTAGAACCTGGTTGCAGCAGTCTCCTTTAAGATTGTCTAAGTCACCACACGTTTTTCGCATATACATCTTATATCCATCAATCACCATTTGGTCAATCTCTACCGTGGTGATCATCTTTGGTTTCAATTTGACTATTTTACATAAAATGCCCCCGTCTCTGCCTCTCATAATCAGTATATCTTTGCCCATATAATCTTCTTAGCCACTGCCCATGATGGCCCAGCTATATGCGAAATCACTCTCTGCCAAATTAACATTCCCACTAAGGATGAAAATGTTTCCAAATTGCTTTGAGTTGGCTCAACACCCATAGCTCAACAGTTAGGACACCAGCCATATACACTAAGGCTGGTGGGTTCGAACCCCAACGGGGGCCTGCTAAACAAGGACAACTGCAATAACAAAACACCTGGGCATTGTAGCAGGTGCCTATAGTTCCAGCTACTTGGAAGGCTGAGGCAAGAGAATCACTTGAGTCCAAGAGTTTAAGGTTGCTCAGTGAGCTGTGATGCCATGGCACTCTAATGAGGGTGACGTAGTGAGACTCTGTCTCAAAAAAAATTTTTTTTCTTCGAGTGTATAATTTTAATGTTCTGATAAGGTGAAGCTTAATCATACACCATTTCATCTATGTCATATTCAACTAGGTGCCCATCAGCAGTGGGCCAATATCTGTCAATGGCTCCTCCTCAAACTATGGGTGGTAATCACTTTACCCACCCAGTACTGTCCTGACTCAATTCTTTCATTCTTCAGCTTTGTTCAATTTTGTTCAAAAGCCTGTCAATTTGTTCTTTGATCTGTGTGTTGCTATTATAACTCTGTAGGTCCAGCAACACCCAAACCATGTGGGTAAATTCTCAAATTGGCAACGCTGCAGTTTTTTTTTTGTTTGTGTAGGTTGCTAAATAGCCATACTCCTACCAGGCATACACTGACTCCTGGAAAATGGACTGGAGGCCTTTCAGAATGGTCTTGCCATAAGCTTTGGTGCTGAGCAGGAAGTCCAGGGGGCTATGCCATGCTGCTGCCATACTGAGGTGAGGCCCTGTGTCATGCCTAGGGGAGATGACCATGAGAGACTGGGGGACTGTGTGGCTTATCAAGCTGTGGCTGGTGGGGAGTGCACTGCGCTGAGGGAGGCCCTTTTTTTTTTCTTTTTTTTTTTCAATTTTGGAATATTACAGGGATACACACATTATGTTTTTTTTTTTTTTCATTTCAGGCCAAACTTATAAGTTTGATCTTTACCCAGAAGATGTGTGTTATAACCATTAGGACATGAATTAACTGACCCTTCCTCCCCCTGACATACTTAGATTCCTATATCTACATTCCTATTTACTACTCTATATGCACGTAAGTATTGATTCACTAGTTTCAATTTAGTGGATCAATATTTAGTATTGAGTATTGAATATTGTGGTGTTTGTTTCTCCATTCTTGTGACACTTCACTTAGAAGAATGGTCTCTGGATCCAATCTATCCAGATCACCATTTTTTAAGGCTAAGTAGTACTCCATGGGATATATATACAACATTTTATTAATCCACTCATGTATTGATGAGCATTTATTTTGTTTCCACATCCTTGCAATTGTGAATTGTGCTGCTGTAAACATTTGAGTGCAAGTATCTTTATGATAAAATATCCTTTTTTCTATTAGAAAACTATTATAGATTGTCAGCCTTGGGGAAGTATTTATGAAGAAGACCTCAAAGTAATCACTGCAATAACAAAAATAAACAAGTGGGACCAGATCAAATTTAAAAGTTTCTGCACAGCCAAAGGCACAACCGATAGAATAAATAGACAACCCACAGAATGGGAGAAAATATTTGCATGCTATACATTGGATCGAGGGCTGATAACCAGAATCTACAAAGAATGCAAGCAAATCATCAAGAGAAAAAAATCAAATGACCCATTAAAAAATGGGCAAAAGGCATGAACAGAAATTCTTCAAAGGAAGATAGTGTGATAACCACCAAACGCATGAAAAAATTCTCAACATCTGTAATCATTAGAGAAATGCAAATCAAAACCACAATGAGATATCACCTAAGTCGAATGATAATGGCTTTTGTCAGAAAGTCCCAAAACAAGTGCCACCATAGATAAAGATTAAAAGGAACACTTATACACTGTTGGTATAACTGCAAACTAGTAACACCTCTAAGAAACGTAGTATGGAGATGCCTCAAAGAACCAAAAGCAGACCTACCATTCACTCTTATAATCGTTTTTATTTATTTTTTTTTTTTTTGAGACGGAGCCCAAGCTATCCCCCTGGGTAGAGTGCCATGGCATCACAGCTCAGAGCAACCTCCAACTCCTGGGCTCAAGCAAGTCTCCTGCCTCCGCCTCCCAAGTAGCTGGGACCACAGGCGCCAGCCACAACGCCCAGCCATTTTTTGGTTGCAGCCATCATTGTTGTTTGGCGGGCCCGGGCTGGGGATTCGAACCCGCCACCTCAGGTGTACGTGGCTAGCGCCTTAGCCGATTGAGCCACAGGTGCCGAGCCCATTTTTATTTTGTTAAGCTCAGTGGTACTATGTGAGGTCTGACAAGTTTGTGAATTCATCCTAGGAAAAGTGCTACATACCTCATTGGTGAATATCACTATGTTTACCAAAGTACTCCCCCTGGGAAATTATGCACTGACTCCAGTGACTAGTCTACCCCTCAAAGCAATTTTTTCTTTTTTGCAGTTTTTGGCCAGGGCTGGGTTTGAACCCGCCACCTCTGGCATATGGGGCTGGTGCCCTATTCCTTTGAGCCATAGGTGCTGCCCCCCTTCAAAGCAATTTTGAAACCCTTTTTTTTTAAAATTTCACTTTCACTCTTGCCATGCTTTTGTTTGTTTGTTTTTTGAGACAGACATAGTTTCACTATGTCACCCTGGGTTGAGTGCTGTGGCATCGCAGATTATAGCAACCTCAAACTCCTGGGCTCAAGTGATTCTCTTGCCTCAGCCTACCAAGCAGCTGGGACTATAGGCACCTGCCACAGTGTCTGGCCACTTTCTTGTTGCAGTTGTCATTATTGTTTAGCAGGCCAGGGTTGAGCTTGAACCTGCCAGCCTCAGTGCATGTGGCTATCACCATAACCACTGTGCTACAGGCACCAAGCCACACTCTTGCCAAGTTTAACAAGAAATTTAATGTTTGCTCATTGCCCTAATCCAAGCTCCAACATTCTCACTATGGCACACACAAACACACAATGACAATAATGAACACCACTCAATAAGACAACACCATACATCGACACAAACACAGCTCTGAAACACTGATATACCAAGGTTTAAAATCTTACTGAGTTGTTTGTACATTTCCGCCAATATGAGGACACAGTGACCTCACATTCTCTATTTTTTTGGATTACATGGTTAGATACTTTCTGAAGAGTCCTCATATGTTAAAATTTTTTAAATGCTTTTACCCTGTCTATTGAGATGATATGTTAATATAGTTATTTTTTAAAGACTATCTGATAATGGAGCAATTCAAAAGTTGTCTCAAGAATTCAATGAATTCAAAGATAAAATCACCAAAGATTTTGACAAATTGAGGCAGGAATTTGCATCCCTCAAAGACCTGAAAAATACAGCAGAATCCCTCAATAATAGAATGGAGCAGGAAGACAAAAGGATCTCTGATGTTGTAAACAAAGCTTTTGAATGCTCCCAAATGATCAAAGATGAAGAGAAGTAGAGAGCAAAAATGGATCATTCCCTGAGAGAGTTGCAGGACTACTCCAAAAAAGCAAACATTAGCCTTACTGGAATTCCTGAAGGAGATAAGAATCATCTGAAAAGCATAGATGCTCTACTCCAAGTGATAATAGAAGAAAACTTCCCAAACATGGCAAGAGACACTGAAATTCAGATAGCAGACATTTTCAGAACCTCAGCTTGACGTAATCCAAATACAGCATCCCTGAGACACATTGTAATTAACTTCGCTAAAGCTAATATGAAGCAGAAAATCCTGCAAGCAGCCAGACATAAGAAACCATAACCTACGAGGGGAAGAATATTAGAATGACTGCAGACATCTCTGATGAAACTTTTCAAGCCAGAAGAGGATGGTCATCAACCTTCAATCTCCTAAAACAAAACAACTTTCAACCTAGGATTCTATATCCAGCCAAACTGAGTCTCATTTATGATGGAGAAGTCAAATAGTTTAATGACATTCACATTTTGAAGAAATTTGCCATAACTAAACCAGCTCTCCAGAATATTCTCAGACCCATCCTCCACAATGACCAGCACAGTGCTCTACCACCAAAGTAAACTCACTCAGAAATTTTTGACCATAACCCAACTTCCACAGTGGCAAAAGATTAAAAATATCCACTAATCTTTCAAAGAACTTGACACCCCAAATACTACCAGGCTTATCAATACTCTCAATTAACATGAATAGCTTAAATTGTTCTCTAAAAGAGGCACAGACTGGCAGACTGGATGCAAAATCTCAGGCCAGATATCTGCTGCATACAAGAATCTCATCTTATCTTAAAGGATAAATATATACTCAGGGTGAAGGGATGGACATCTAATCCAGGTAAATGGAAACCATAAAAAAGCAGGGATTGCAATTTTATTTGCAGACACATTAGTCTTCAAACCAACAAAAGTAAGGAAAGACAAAGATTGTCACTTCATATTTGTTAAGGGAAACAGTCAACATGATGAGATATCACTTATTAAAATTATGTGCCCAGCCAGAATGCTTCTCAATTTATAAGGGAGACCCTAACAGATATGAACAATTTGATATCTTCCAGCACCATAATAGTCAGAGATTTTAATACCCCTTTGGCAATGTTGGATAGATCCTCCCATAAGAAACTAAGCAAATAAATTTTGGACTCAAACTTTACCATACAACAATTGAATTTAACAGACATCTACAGAACATTTCATCCTAACAAAACTGAATACACATTCTTCTCATCAGCCCATGGAACATCCTCCAAAATTGACCACATCTTAGGTCACAAGTTTAACCTCAGCAAATTTAAAAGAATAGAAATTATTCCTTGCATCTTCGTGGATCATCATGGAATAAAAGTTGAACTGAGTAACAACAGGAATCTGCATATTAATACAAAGACATGGAAACTAAATAACCTTATGCTGAATGATAGCTGGGTCAAAGTTGAGATTAAGAAGGAAATTACCAAATTTTTGGAACAGAATGATAATGAAGACACAAACTATCAGAACCTCTGGGATACTACAAAGGCAGTCCTAAGAGGGAAATTTGTAGTGTTGCAAATTTATAGTGTCCTCCAGAGAATGGAAAGAGAGGAAGTCAACCATTTAATAGGACATCTCAAGCAACTGGAAAAGGAAGAACACTCCAACTCCAAACCCAGCAGAAGAAAAGAAATAACCAAAATTAGAGCAGAATTAAATGAAATCAAAAACAAAAGAATAATTCAAAAGATCAATGAATCAAAAAGTTGGTTTTTTGAAAAGTTTAAAAAAATTGACAACCCTTTGGCTAGCCTAACCAGAAATAGAAAATTAAAATCCCTAATTTCATTAATCAGAAATAACAAAGGCAATATAACAACAGACACCTCAGATATTCAAGAAATCCTTAATGAATACTATAAAAAACTCTATTCTCAGAAATATGAAAATCTGAAAGAAACTGACCAATACTTAGAAGCATGCCACCTTCCTAGATTTAGCCAGAAAGAATGAAATCTCCCAAAAAAGAAGAGTCCGGGACCAGATGGCTTCACATCAGAATTCTACCAAACCTTTAAAGAGGAACTAGTACCTATATTTACATAACCTTTTCTAAAACATAAAAAAAAAAAGGAATACTTCCCAACACATTCTATGAAGCAAATATCACCCTGTTCCCCAAACCAGGAAAAGACCCAACAAGAAAAGAAAACTATAGACCAATATCTTTAACGAACATAGATGCAAAAATATTCAATAAAATCCTAGGAAACAGAATACAGCAACACATCAAATGAATTATACACCATGACCAACTGGGTTTTATCCCAGGGTCTCAAGTCTGGTTCAATACACAGAAATCTATAAATATAATACATCACATAAACAAACTAAAAAACAAAGACCATATGATTCTCTCAATAGATGCAGAAAAAGCTTTTGACAATATCCAGCATCCTTTCATAATCAGAACACTTAAGAAAATAGGTATAGAAGGGACTTTTCTTAAACTGATAGAGGCCATCTACAGCAAACCCACAGCCAATATCATATTGAATGGAGTAAAATTGGAAACATTTCTACTCAGATCAGGAACCATGCAAGGTTGCCCATTGTCTCCACTGCTTTTTAACATTGTAATGGAAGTCTTAGCCATCACAATCAGGCAAGAGAAGGCGATCAAAGGTATCCAAATAGGGTCATAGGAGATCAAACTTTCATTCTTCACAGATGATATAATTTTATACCTGGAAAACTCCCAGGGACTCAACTGCAAAGCTCTTAGAAGTGATCAAGGAATACAGTAGCATCTCAGGATACAAAATCAATATTCTCAAATCAGTAGATTTTATATATACCAATAATAGTCAAGCCAAAAAAACAGTCAAGGACTCTATGCCTTTAAAGATGTGCCAAAGAAGAGGAAATATTTGGGAATATAACATAGGACGTGAAAGATCGTTATAAAGAGAATTATGAAACTCTGAGAAAAGAAATAGCTGAAGACATTAACAAATGGAGAAACATACCATACTCATGCCTGGGAAGAATCAACATTGTTAAAATGCCCATACTACCCAAAGCAGTTTACAAATTTTTAATGCAATCCCTGTCAAAACACCACAGTCATACTTTAAAAATCTGGAAAAAATAGTACTTCGTTTTATATGGAACCAGAAAAAAAATCTCCCATACCCAAGAAATTACTCAGAAATAAAAACAAATTAGAAGGAATCATGCTACCAGACTTCAAACTATACTATAAATCTATGCTGATCAAAACAGGATGGTATTGGCACAAAAATAGAGAGGTAGAGGTATGGAACAGAATTGAGAACTAAGAGATGAACCCAGACACTTATCATTTAATCTTTGATAAGCCCATCAAAAATATAAATTGGTGGGTGGCACCTGTGGCTCAAAGGAGTAGGGTGCTGGCCCCACATAACAGAGGTGGTGGGTTCAAACCTGGCCCCAGCCCCCCCCAAATGTACTATTTATATATATATAAATTGGGGGAAAGATTCCCTATTTATAAATGGTGCTGGGAGAATTGGCTGGCAACTTGTAGAAGACTGAAAACTGGAGACCCACACCTTTCACGATTAACAAAAATTGACTCTCACTGAATAAAAGATTTAAACTTAAGACATGAAACTATAAAGATTCTTGGAGAGAGTGCAGGGGAAACACTTGAAGAAATTGGCCTAGGAGAATAATTTATGAGGAGAAGCCCCCCAGGCAATGGAAGTGACAACACCAAATATACATTACTGGGATCTGATCCAACTAAAAATCTGCACAGCCAAGAACACAGTAAGTAAGGCAAGCAGACAATCCTCAGAATGGGAGAGGATATTTGCAGGTTATGCTTCTGACAAAGGTTTGATAACCAGAATCCACAGAGAACTGGAACTTATTAATAAGAAAAGAACAAGTAATCTCATTTCATTGTGGGCAAGGTACTTGAACAGAAGCTTCTCTGAAGAAGATAGGCGCATGGCCTACAGACACATGAAAAAATGCTCATCATCTTTAATCATCAGAGAAATGCAAATCAAAACCACATTGAGATATCCTCTAACTCCAGTAAGAGTGGCTCACATAACAAAATCCCACAACTACAGATGTTGGTGTGGATGTGGAGAAAAGGGAACACTTCTGCACTGCTGGTGGGAGTGCAAGCTAATATGCCCCTTTTGGAAAGAAGTATGGAGAATACTCAGGGATCTAAAAGTCAACCTGACGTTTGATCCTGCAATTCTTTTACTAGGAGTATATCCAAAAGACCAAAAATCACTTTATAACAAAGATATTTGCACCAGATCATTCATTGTAGTTCAATTCATAATAGCCAAGTCATGGAAGAAGCCCAAGTGCCCAATGACCCATGAGTGAATTAATAAATTGTGGTATATGTATACCATGGAATATTATGCAGCCTTAAAAAGATGGAGACTTTACCTCTTTTACGTTTACATTGATGGAGCTGGATCATATCCTACTTAGTAAAGTATCTCAATAATGGAAGAAAAAATATCCAATGTACTCAGTACTATTATGAAACCAATTTACAATCACTCACACTTTCATATGAAGAATAGATCACAACTATGGCCCAGGATGAAAGGTGGGAGGACAGAAGGGGTCAGGGAAGGTCAGATAGAGGGAGGGTGAATGGTGGATCACACCGATGGTACATAATGCAAGGGTACATGTTGGATCTAATAAGTATAGAGTATAAATGTCTTAACACAATAATTAAGTAAACAAGATGAGGTATATATTAACCAGTGTGTTGTAAATGCTAATTCTATATGAAATCAGCACATTGTACCCCATAAATGCGTTAATGTATTCATGATCTATGTGTTTATGATCTAATAAAAAGCCAAAAGAGATAAGGTAGGCTAAATGTTTGGCACAGGTTCCCAACAAATATTAGCTATTATTATGGAAATATCATTGTGTTTATGAGAATGAACTGACTTTAAGTTCATGGCTGTTAGCACTATAGCTTAGTAAATATCAATATTGAATCAATATCCAGTGTGCCTGATTTTCATACCATCATAACTAAAGTAAGTTTACCACTATTGATTTAATTTTGCAGGGAATATTTTCCCCAACTTGAGGCATTAATTTGAATTATGACCAACATAGAGCCTGAGTGATCATATTCTGTCCATGTGAAATTCAACTCCCTCTTAATGTTAGGGATTGCATGTCTGTATCTATATAATAGTCTGTTCAGACTTGAAATGTTGACCATTGCTGCTAGGCACTGTTGAATAGACCAGAGGGGGAAAGGGTTATTATGGCAGAAGAGAAATGAACAGTACTTAATGAACTTGCATTTCAATTGAGCAGGGTTTTTAATAAAAAAGAAAGAGCTTTTTATAAATTCTTTTGCTCAGCAACAATAAAAAGAGGAAAAGAGCACTCAGCTGGGAACAATAGCTACTCAGCTCATAAAAAATCATTAGAAGGAACGTTTTCTTTGTCTACCAGGCCCAATAATTTCGCAAGTGGGCAGTGATCCAGATCACTTAGATTCTACCTATAAAAATGAGTCCAGAGAATCTTCTCAACTTTTCCAACTAATATATTGTACTAACAAAAATTCTAATTTGTTAGGTGTATGGTTCCACTGTAAATAAAATTTTTGCTCTTATTTGTTTTTGAAAAGTAGATGATACAGGTCTGGCGTTAACAGGACACTCTGGGTTGCTTTTCCACTTGAAGGGTAGATGATGCTGCTGTATTTACTCATTCCCATCTGTGCTCCAGGTAGCCAGAGGTCTGTCCAGATGACCACTATGTGTACAGAGGCACAGACCCTCAGCAAATAGTAGCTATTATTATAGAAATCTTTTTTTCCATGGTGGACAGCCTAGTCCCACTGTTTGAAATGAGCTGGTTTACCTGGACATTTAACTTTACACTGAAGTTTCTATAGCTTATCTCAAGTTGGTTGACTCAGAGAAATTTCATATTCTTGACGTTAGGGCCTGGCTGATTCATCTTCTCCCCTAAATGTCATTAAACTGTATTAAACTAATTGCAAAAGGTCTTGAAGATAAATCAATTAAAGCTTTTTTCTGTGTTTAAGGTTCTCCATGACAACCAAAAGATTTCTGAACATGGATAAAATACATTATTTCTAACGATCCTGCTGGGTGATCATAAGCACACCCAGTAATATAACTTCTAATATTTCTAATAGTTCTAAGAAGTATGAGGCACAACGTCATCTGTTTGAGACTGCATATTTTTCTATTTAGCATCAACATACTGGACATTTTAATAATGAGCTTATGCTTCGCTGCCCCACATAGAAAGTGTTCAGTATTTGCTGAATGACTAAAATGCATTTCAAACAAAATAAAGGACTTTGAAGACTAAATACAACAATGTCTTCCACTCTTAGCATTCTTTTTTCCTTACTAAACTTCTCTCCGCTTTTGACTTTACACTGGAGATTGGCACCACCAACTATTATTTAAACGGCTTTCTGTGCTCCCCTTTAATTAGCTGTCCATCTGACTTCCACTTTCCCTGGAATCTGTAAAGTAACTGTTTTGTTTTTAAAAGGTCCTTCCTGTTCTCTCAGATTACATCTTAGATGGAAGAATAAACAGAAACTGCAATATCAACAAAGGGCTTAATTAAGCAGAATATGCAGTGACAGCAAATATGTAAAGCAATCTTCACCGAAGATAAGTAGCCCTTCATATAAGGTTTTCTCAGATAATAAGTTGAGGGCAGATAGCTGGTGAAAATCCAATTTTTTAAGTATACTGCCATTTTGAGAATTACTTCTGAATAGGTGCCTGAAATAGTAGTTGTATTGTCTGAAACTTCCTGAGCTACTCCAAGTATGCAGTTATATTAAATATGCCTGCTTTTTTAAAGTAATACCTTAATGGATTTGACTAAGGGGAAAAATCCTCTTTATCCTCTCCTTTGAATCTAGGCAGGCTCTACAACTTAGTCCAACTCATTGCAGCAGAAGCGATTTCCAGACCCAGGATGAGTTTCGCACCCTCCACTTCCCATCTCTTGGAGCAGTACCTCTTGTAACACAGCTGCTGTTGGGGAACAATGCCCCCATGGAGAAGCCTATGTTTTGAAGAGCCTGTGTAGAGAGGAACCAAGAACTCCAGCCAACAACCACTTCCAACTTGCTGGCTCTCTTAATGCCAAGAGGAATAGAGATGAGCTGCCCTCACCATGTCCTACCCAAGTAGCAGATTCAGGAGTCAAATAAATAACTATTGGAACACAAGTCGAATTTTAATCCAAAGTAGTCTAAAACATTAAAGTAATAGGGCAATAAATATTTTTGTGGGGACCATTTGGTGTATGACTAAATGCTTTATATGCCCTTATTCCCTATAGCAAGCTTAATAGAGGCTTTCCCCCTCTATTTTATAGATGAGATTATAGTGTTGCAAATTAACTGCCCAATCACATACTAGGATAAGATTCAAAACCACATCTGACTCCAAGGCACACACAAAGACAATGGGAATGATGGAGAGTCCAAGTTAATACTGAGGTGACTCAAATTCTCCCAGTGTGTATCAGGGAAATATGATGCCAATTAAAAGGTATGCCCTAAAGATTCCATGACACTGTTTAGCATTAACTTTCCTAATTGGTGGTAACATTTTTGATATACAGTATTCAGAAAACTGCAACATTTTCTTAGTATTTAAAACTTCATGATGCCTACTAAGTGCAAGTGCTCCTTTACAAACATTCTTGCACTTTAGTAGGAGAAATGAGGCATACGTGTATTATGCAAAGAGTTGTTTCACAAGGCACCAAGCTATAGGTACCATGAATGAGGAATAAAGTGCTTGGCAATTGATTCATGCCACAAATATTTACTGGGTGCCAGTGTAGCAGTGAACAAGACAATTATGGTACCAGTCTTGGAGAACTGATAATTTATGATATTACTTTAACTGGAAGCACCAGAAAAAAAGAGAGATTCATTTCAGCTTGGCTTTCAACTATGCCCAGAGTTTGGGCATATGGAGATCTAGGGATGAAGGCAGTGTTCGAGGTGCAAAAATAACAGTGAAGAGAAAAATGAGAAGCATTATAGCATGAGGAAACTAAGACATGCATGGGGACTCGAAAGCAAGAACTGCATTTTATTGTCTCTAGGGCTCAATGAATTTAAAGTCACACCATTGCTTTATGTACCAAAAGAAAAAAATATTAATTAAACATCTACAGCAGTGGCTTTTAATTGGGGACAGTTTTGTTCTCCGAAGAACATTTGGCAACGTCTGAAGTATTTCTGGTTGTGAGATCTGAGGAGGAGCTGCTGGTCTTCAGTAGGTAACAGCCAGCCAGGATGCTGCTCATCACCCACAATGCACAGGAGAGCTCCTCCCCACCCCCAAAAAGATTTGGCCCAACATGTCAACAGTGTCAACATCACACAGAATGTCAGAAGTTGAAAGATGCATTTAGGATATTTGAAAAGTGTTTTAAAGTACATGAAATACAATAGTTCAGTTTGCCTAGAATGAGGCCCGGATTTGTAAAGGAGTATTAGGAAATAATGCCGGTGCTCTGTATCTGAATCTGTTTCCTCACCTGTAGAATAACAAAGTGATGCTCAGGAACTGTGATCTAGAGATTAACGTTATGCAGTGTAAGTCACAGGGTTGGCCTTTCATGACCACTCTGTCTAACTCTTGCTTTGGAGAAACCCTGCACTCTAGTCGCACTAACTGATATGTCTTTTTCTGCTAATTCTGACCTCAGGGGAAATGCTGACCCATCGGACGACATTTGTTTAATTTTGTAAAGCCTCGCTGTGTGTTACATATTCCACGAAGCACCCCACACATGCAGTTTTTCTTTTTTTGAACTTCTTTAACATACCATTTGAACTTCTCTAACAGTATTCAATATTTATGTGATTTATCCTTCCTCTAAATGTAAGTTCCTTTGGGTGAGGATCCAGGACCAGTTCATACTTGTTGCTCTCAGGGGACCTGGTACAGTGCCTTCAGTGACATCATAGGTGGTCAACAAGTATTTGTAGAATGAATAACTGAATACAAACACAGACCTGGGAGACTGTAATTACATACAGACTCCTCAGATTCTCCCAACTCTTTTCAGCCTTTCCTCTTAGGGCTCAGTTTATAAATCTTCAATCATTTCAGTAGCTCTCTAAGTTCTCATGCTTCAGCTGTAGGATCTTAGAGAGACTAGAGTTCTTTAACAATGCCTAACCACCGCTTTACAAAACATCATTTAGTAAATCCCATCAGACTTTTCAGATCGTTTTCCCAGGAGGTGGCAGCTAGTGTTTGGTTTCAAAATATTTAAAGCGCCTTACAGAGGCAGAGTACCAAATTCCCCTACGTAAAAAAAGGGACAAAGAGGGTACAGATGTAAGCAGTAAGAAAATTCCTACTCATTGCTCATGACTCCAATCACATTCCTAACGCTCAGACCTTCTGCACATGTGTGTTTTAGGGGTGAATTTAGGACTAACATGTGTAACAAAAATTTTTAAAAGTATGAACATCTAGAGAAAAGAATAAAAAAAGATCAGTTATGGAACTGTGAGGGGTTCTTTTAAAAGAGAACAAAAACCAAGACTCTTTATCTTTTATTGTTATATAGCTTAATGGAGGAAGATTGTTGTAAATGTATGTATGGAAATTAAGAAGACTATGTTTTAGATTAATTTGCGAGACGGTTTTTTTTTAAGTCCTCCTCCCTTTTTTCCTTCAGTGTGGTCCTTGAGCATCAATCAGTGTTTGGTAGTTGCTTCTAGCAAGTCTTTTGCTTCATTTATTTTCATTGCTAAGTAAGGAGAGCCACCTGAGAGGACAAAGAAAAACAATGGATTAAAACACACTTCATCACTGCCATTTTTTAAAGTCCCTAATACAGCAAAACACTCTTAATTATAATTCTCTCATATTTTCCCACACATTCATCCTCTGACAAATTATCTTATAAGCTGACTAGAAATCAAAACAGCAGAACTTAAATTTGTTTAGTGAAGTACTATAGATATCCTATAATAAAAAATAATCTGAGAAAAGTAATCAAAGAGAGTGATCATCAGGAATAATCTGAACAACACTTAAACACTTCACCGGTCAGATCCTGATCATTCAAACATTTGACCAAAGAATTTTCTGGAACTAAGTGAATGGTCAGGTAAATAAAATAACTGTCTTTTCCCACGCCTTTTTGTTAAAAAAGATGACTATCCATCTGTGAAGAAGAGTATTTTTCTGGAAGAGGAAAACCAACCCACAGAATCTTTTAAAGTCTTAAGTTGTCAACAGAAAAGAAGCCAAACTCTGTAAAATAAAGAGGTTTATTTTGAGTCAAGTTTGAGGCTCACAGCCCTGAGCCACATACCCAAGAAGCCTTGAGCAGTGGACTCACTGTGGTTGGGTTCCAGTTTGGTTTTCAATGTATTTCATGGAGATGGGAATTACAGGTGAAGTTGTAAATCAATAACATGGATGGTGTTCACTGGTTTGGCCCCTAAAGGTGGGATGTCTTAAAGGTGGGGGGGGAGCTTAACATGTTATAGGTGAGTTTAAAGACTCTTTGATTTGTAATTGGTTAAAAAATGCAACTTTGTCTAAAGACTTGAAATGTTTTAACTTAAGGAAGTCTGTTAATCAGAGGGAAGCCACCACTCCACTCAGACTCAATCGAGGACCTGCAGGTGTGGTTTCTTTCATCTTTGTCTTGTATAGATTTAGGCCTGTCAATGAGTGACAAAGGATATCTCTAGGAAGGGAGGGAGGCATGCACAGGTTTGTCTGATCTCCCTTCTCATGGTCAGCAACTCAATTTTAGGGTATTCTCTTGGTCAAGAGAGGGTCCATTCAGTCAGCTAGCTTAAGATTTTATTTTAGTTCACAAAGTCATCATTTTATGATTTCACAAAAATAAAATGCATGTTTAAAAAGGCAACTATGTACTACCCATATGCTAAACGTCATATTTACTAATACAGATGAATGAACTAATAATAATAGATGAGTGATAATAAAAATATATTACAGAAAATTCTCTCTATTCTCTGCAATGATCCTATTAGTATATTTTCAGTGTGTAGTTGTGGATTCACAGTACCCTAAGATAAAATTAAGTCTTTTTCAGAGTTCTTAGCAATGAATTCTTTCTAATGCAAACAGCAATAGGAAATTGAGGTGAATTTCAAAGGCGGAATCATTATAAATCACAAACAAAGCCTGACATACAAAAATACTAGCCTCAAACTGTCACATTAAAGCTATTTAAACATCACATACTTTCTAACTTCTGGTCCTGAATATTGTCATCGCTTAACGCTTGGGCTAACAATCATATTACAGTTCACCAGTCTCTTCGTGTTTGTTTTTATTTTATATTCTCCCCTGAAGTATAAACCATCTATAGCTGCTGAAAACATCATACAGCCTCAGTAGCTTACAACAAACCAAAAACCATCTAGCTAGCATTGGTGTAAATTGTCCTGACTTTATTCAGGCCTTTTACTGATAGCACACCACCCACCCACTTCATGAAGGAAAAAGAAAGCAGGAAAAATAGATCACAGCAGAAAGGGTAATGCTGGGGGAGGCCAGATTTAGTTTTTTGCCCTTGAGGATGCCACTGACATTTTCTTATCAAGATTGGAATTGCTATAAACACTCACGGAATATATCACCATAGAGTGTCCTTGAATATACAATAAGAGGTACAAAGATGGTTGATGAAAATTTTACACAATTAGTTATGAAATAAGTCGATTTCATGATTATCTCTACAAATGATCTAAGAAACAGGAATTAGGTATTGTCAGTCGTGGTATGCTGTTTAAATTTTTAGAGTTATCAAGGTGAGGTTGGGCATCTTCCATATCTTCTCCAAATAGTAATTGAACTTAAACATAACATGTAATTAATTGATATACATTCTGACTATTTAAATTATAGGCCATGATATGCTCACTTAGCAGGTGAAAAAGTCAAAGGCACAGATGATCGAAAGTCATCTTAAACATTATATTGATGGCAATGTCAGAAGAAAAAAATGAGTTTATACTTTATTCAGAATAACAGTGACTTCTCTACCACACACTTTCTAAGATAGAGGGACACTGAGGTTTTAATTTATGTGCATGGTAGAAACTTTGGATTGGCTTTTATGACCCCCCCCCCATGCTACCTCCTAATACTTGGAAAAGTTCCTTAGCCCCAAACTACAATTCCTATATTCCTTTCAAGTAGTATTTGATTAGTTTCCATCAGTTTGTAGTCTTGGCAGATTGAAATGGCAGATTGAGATGAGGGAAGGCTTTCTTGCTGGGCCTCTTTACCATTGGTGCTAGCGAGTCAAAGCACAGGGTAGTGGTGGCAGCAGTGTGTTCCTTGCCCAGTGTTAGTGGCAGCCTGGGAGGCAGCCGCTCCTCTGACAGAGCAGCTCTGTAATGGTTTAGGGAGTCTTTCTTACAAGTGCAGAACATGCTCCTACAGACCTCCCAGCAATTTGTGGCCTATACCAAATACTCTCTTGCTCAAAGTACCTAGTTTCTGGCACTGAATCCTGCCTGATAATACAATATAAAATACCTTGCCTAGACTTAATGGAAATAACATGCTCTTGAATTTTTCAGTCCCTCTCAGTTTTCAGGAGGGAATTCCCTAGATTCCACTGAATTAGCTCCTCATCACCCTCGATATCTCTATACCTTTGTGCTTCCACTAAATATTGTTGGAGTTCTACTGCTTTTGGCTATTATAAACTATCATATTTAAGACCAATCCTCCCACCAACATCCAACTAGAAGAGCTGAATAAGATATAAATACATTAGTACAAAAGCACCAGAGGGCCGCCAAGTCAGCCAGGTTGTGAAGGCCAAGATCCTGGAGATTAGAGAAATGCATTGTCATAAGCCCAACATTCTGTGCCACATTTTCCCCTCAAAGAAGCCAAACCCCAAATTGTATATACTACAAAACTCTACTTATATGAAACTCTAGAAAAAACATATCTAATCTACACTGGTAGAAAGAAGAATAACAATTGCCTGAGCTGTGGGGCGGGACTGGCAATGGGAAGGTACATTAAGGAACCTCTGGAGCTTGTGAAAATGGTCAGAGTACTGTAGGGGTTACACGCAAGTATGCATTTGCCAAACTCACCACATTGTGCATTTAAATGGCACACTTTAGTCTATGTAAATTGTATCTCAATATACCTGATTAATAAAACCCAGCAAACTAATAAACTGTGGTATACGTATACCATGGAATACTATTCAGCCTTAAAAAAGCAGACTTTACATCTTTTGCATTAACCTGGATGGGGTTAAAACACATTCTTCTTAGTAAAGTATCACAAGAATGGAAAAGCTAGTATCCAATATACTCAATAGTAATACAAAGCCAGTAGGTGAACTAATACATGCCCACATACGAGAAAAACTCAATCCAATTCAAGTTGAGAGGAGGGGAGAGGGAGGATGGGGGAGTTCTGTGCTCCTACCTAATGGGCACAACGTAAGGCCACACCTCCTGGGTGCAGGACACAACAACTACCTAACAAAAGCAAACACTGTAATCTAATCATTTATACCTTCATATTACTATGAAAAAAATTTTAAAGTAAGAAAAAAAGAAAGTATTTTCTAAGCATACGATCATTATCTTCGTAAACAATGTCAGTTATCTGAAAAATTAAGGAAATACTTAAAAAGTTATTATAAACAATAAAATAATTTAACAGGCTAAAATAAGTAAAAACCAAGCAAACTACATGGCGATTAAAAACATTTTTTTTAAAGAACAGAAAAAGACATACACTAACAAAACAAAATATAAAGCTGGCATTGGCACACTATCAGATGAAGTACACTTTAGGGTAAAATGGAAAAATAGAGATAAAGCAGGCAATTTCATGGTCTTATAAGGGTCAATTTACGGGTAACACAAAGCAACTATAAATTTGAATATGCCTAAAAATATATCCTCAAAACACATAAAGAAAAACTGAGAGAACTAAAAAAATAACCCCCACAAATCCAGTTATTGTTAGAGATACCTCTCGGTAAAACAAGTAGACAGAAAGAGAAAGAGCAATGAAAAATTAAATAACATGATGAATGCACTTGATTTAACTGACATACATAAAACACTCAAATCTACAACTATAGCATATATCTTCCTTTAAAATGCACATGGAACATATATTGAAACTGATTATATGTTATGTTATAAAGCAAGTCTCAACAAATTTCAAAGATTTAAACCACAACGAACAGTTCTACTTGATTGTGTCTGATCGACTAATGCTGGCTTACAACAGTAAATGCTGGGTTACTATTTTTAGACCACAATCAGATAAATTTAGAAATTAAAAATAAGTGTCTAGGCTGGGCCTGGTAGCAGCCTGTAATATGAGCACTCTGGGAGTCTGAGGTGGGACAACTGCTTGAGGCCAGAAGTCTGAGATCAGTCTCTCCAAAAAACAGAAAAATTAGCTGGGTGTGGTGGTACTGGTCTACAGTCCCAGCTAATCTGGAGGGTAAGACAGAAGGGTTGCCTGAGTTTAGGAATTTGAGGTTGCAGTCAACTATGATGACATCAGTGCATTTTACTTTAGGTGACAGAGGGAGACTCTGTCTCAAAAAAAGAAAAAAAATGAAAAATGCAAGTGCTTAGAAAATGATAAAGCTATTTGATTTATAATAGTGTACTCCTACAGAATCTAATAAAAACTGAGGCTTAGATCTTATATATATTCTTTTATTTCAATTTTTTAGTAATTTTATTTTGGTTGTATTTTATAAAAGCTGCCAGTCCACCAGAGATTGAGGGGGATAAAACAAGCCCTTCCTCATAGAGACTGAGAAATACTGATACAGAGTATAGTAACTGACTATAGTAGAGTTAAGCTATTCAACTTCATGACAAAGCATTGAAAAATTTAAATGAAAGATAAATTTTAGGAAAAACACAACCTGTCAAAACTGATACAAAACTCTAAGAGACTTTTAAAGATTTTAAAAGATTCAAAGATTCTAAAAATTTTGAAAGAATATCTATTTGAGAAATTGAATTCATAATTAAAAATCTTCCCACAAATAAATAGGCTGGGTGCTATGGCTCATGCCTGTAACCCTAGCACTATGGGAGGTTGAGGTGGGTGGATTGCTTGAGCTTAGGAGTCTGAGACCAGCCTGAGCAAGAGTGAGGCTCCATCTCTATTAAAAGTAGAAAACCTAGCTGGGCATTGTGGTAAGCACCTGTAGTCCCAGCTGCTTGGGGGGCTGAGACAAGAGGATCACTGGAACCCAGGAGTTTGAGATTACTGTGGGATATGAAGCCATGGCACTCTACCCAGGGGACAGAGTGAGACACTGCTTCAAAAAAAGAAAAATAAAGTAAAATAAAGCACAGATGCAAAAGCAAAATATTCACTTACTCAATCAGACTAGATACTATGACAAAGTTAATCTTTTTTTAAATTTGAGACAGAGTCTCACTATGTTGGTTGCCCTTGGTAGAGTGTCGTTGCATCACAGCTCACAGCAATCTCAAACTCTTGGGCTTAAGTGATTCTCTTGCCTCAGCCTTCCAAGGGACTACAGGTGCCCACAACAACGCCAGGCTTTTTTTGTTGTTGAGGTGGCCTTGTTTGTTTAGCTGACTCGAACCTACGAGGGTTGGAGTATGTGGTTAGTGCCATAACCATTGTGCTACGAGCACAAGACCGCCAAGTTAGTCTTATGTCAGAAATGCAAGACTGATAAGTAGTCAAAAATTAATAAATGCAATTTACCACATTAACAGAACAAAGAATAAATACATAATCATATCAATAGATACAGAACATTTAATATACATTCATAATAAAAACTTTTATTAAACTAAGAATAGAAGGAAAGTTCTTTGATATGAGAGAAGTCATTAAAAATATAGCAGACATTATACTCAATATAAAAATGTTTAAAACTTTGGAAAAAGATATCTACCAACGTTGCTTCTACTTAACACTTATATAGGGCTGGGTACAGGAGCTCATACTTGTAATCCTGGCACTCTGGAAGACCAACCTGAGCAAGAGCTAGATCTTGTCTCTACAAAAAAATAGAACAATTAGCTAAGTGTAGTGGTGCACGCCTGGTAGTCCCAGCTACTCAGGAAGCTAAGGCAGGAAGGGGGATTGCTTGAGCTTAGGAATTTGAAGTTGTTGTGAACTATGATGATGCCCCTGTACTCTAGCACAGGCAACAGAGCAAGACCCTTTCTCAAAAAAAGAAAAACAAAAATAAAAACACTACATTAGACATCTTAGCCCATATAATAAGTGTTTCCCTCCTCTTTTTTTTTTTTTTTTTAGAGACAGAGTTTCACTTTGTCACCCTCAGTAGAGTGATGTGGCATCACAGTGCACAGCAACCTCCGCCTTTTGGACTTAGGTGATTCTCTTGCCTCAGCCTCCCAAGTAGCTGGGACTACAGGCACCCACCACAATGTCCGACTATTTTTGTTGCAATTTGGCTGGGGCTGGGTTTGAACCTGCCACTCTTGGTATATGGGGCCCTGTTCTATTCATGGAGCCACAGGTACCAACCTCCCCTCCTCCTTCTAAGAAAGAGATAAGGACTGGAAAAAACCACCATTCTTCATAAATGACATGACTATGCAGAAAATAAAAAAAAAATAAAGACAAAATTATAGAATAAACGAATTCACCAATGTGCTACATATAAAATAAATATATTAAAAATATTTCTACATAGTTGTACAATAACTTTAAAAAAATTTATAATAACATTAAAAAATCAGTATCTAGGCGTTAATTTAACAGATTATGTATATATGACTACAACCCAGAAAACTTCAAAATCTTACTAAAATAAATTTTAAATTATTTGTATAAATGAGAGAATATATCTTGTTCATGGATTGGAAAATTCAATACTATAAAAATGTCAATTCTTGCCAAACAGATCTACAAATTCATAGCAATTCCAATCATAACCCCAGGAGATTTGTGTTTGAATGTGTACTTGTGTGCATGCATATGCAAACTGACATGATTAAAATATAAAGGACCAAACTTAGCCAACAAAATCTTAAATAACAGCAAACTTAAGATATTTAAACTATCAAAAATAAGAGACATTCTATGAAGCTACACAAATTAATATAGTGCAATACTGGCGCAAGTATAAAGCAATTAACCAGTGGAAGAAGAGGAAAATTAGAGAAACATTTCTATAGATATGTATCTGATTATTTGACTTATAATATAATAAATATAAAGGAGGAGGAAAAAACTTCACTTCTGGATGAGAGGAGCTATGAAGAATCTGTGGCAATTTTTAATCTACCAAAAAACCTACTTAGTCTGTCTCTCCCAGTGGAATATCAGATCCACGAAGGCGAATTCTTTGTTTATAATGTTCAGTGCCTAGTATATTATGTAGTTTACGTTAAGTACTTAACAAGAATTGTTGAATGAATGATCACTCTGTTTTCAGAGTCATCATAATCCTGTTAGGTTTCCTCTAAATCAGTGGTTCTCAACCCTCCTAATGCCTCGACCCTTTAGTACAGTTCCTGTGGGTTGCGACCCACAGGTTGAAAACCGCTTCTCTAAATATTACTTAGTTTGTGGTGTCCTTCAACATCTGGCATCGAGAAATAGACACAAAATTCTAGATAAGCTCTAACTGCCTAGCTCAGTATAGTTGGGTAAATGTTAAATGAATGAATGAAAGACAAGTACAGAAGATTATAATAATACTTGGCTTTTTAATAAAGATACTATATATCCTTTAATGCAGCTTAAGACTGCATTAATTTCTTTTTAGTAGCTTTAACCCTGTTGAATCTTATAGGCTTTGAGATCAAATAACCCCCCATGGCTTGGTTTCATGTGAAACACTGCAAAATCTCTGTCCTATAGTTTTATAATTGATTTTTAAGACCTAAAAGAATAATACATTTATCCCTGTTGAAATTTAAATTTAATTTTCTCAAAATCATCAATTTCTCTAGTTGATTATTTCCACTGACACATAAACCTGCTCCGAATTACTCAACAAGTTTCTATATTCAAAAAGTAAACAGCAAGCTATGCTTGTGATTTCAGCACTTTGAGAGGTCAAGGTAAGAGGACTGCTTGAGGTTAGGAGTCCAAGACCCCACCTCTACAAAAAATTTAAAAGTTAGCCAGGCATGGCACCTCAGGCCTGTAGTCCCAGCTGCTTGAGAGGCTGAACCAAGAGCATTGCTTAAGCCTAGGAATTCCAGGTTATAATAATTAATGATCAGGCTGTTGCACTCCACCCTGGGTGACAGAGGAAGACCCTGTCTCTTGAAAAAAAAAAATAAAAAAGGAGAAGGAAAAAAGGAGGATGAGGAAGAGGAAAGGAGAGAGAGAAGAGAAAGAAAGAAAAAGAACACAAAACAGCATTATTTCCCTCAAAGTCTCATCCCTCTTTTGCAGCTACTTCTCCATTTCTCTCCTCCTCTTCCTCACAAAACTTCTCAAAAAAGTTGTCTATAAATGCTAACTTAACTTCTTTACTTTTTTTTTACTCCCCAACCAGGCACCAATTAAAACTGCTTTTCAAGGTCACCAAAGTCATCTAATGTTACAAATATTCTATATTCTCTATCCTTATCTTAATGATTCTCATAGCTGCATTTGGCACAGTGGATCACTTGGTTTCCTTAAATATATATTTACGTCTAAGCCTCTATGGAACCATTTTCTCATAATATTTTCCTTCTGTTTCCTCTGCTGATTTCTCCTTTGCTAACTTAATTCATAAATGTCTGCATTCCTTACACTAGGCTCTTGTTTTTGTTTTCTCCTCATTTCTATCCATACTTTTATTTTCCATGACTTAAGATTGATGTCAATACCATCTTAAGTTAAGTTAACCCCAGTTATTAAATCTAGACTCCTCTTCTGAATTCTAGACTCATTTATTCAGTTCTTACTCTCCATTTCCACTAGGATTTTCTACTGAGTACTTAATTAACAAGACAGTATTCTTTATTTTTCTTCCAAACCTGTTTACAACCCACTTGTTTCCTCAAATTATCCCCATTTCAGTAAACTGCTCTATCTAATTCCCTGACTCACAAATATAAGAAAAATATTTAATTTCCTATATCAAATTGGTCAGCAATAATTGTTGAGTCTGTTTCCAAAATACATCTCAAACTCACTTTCTCATCTCCATCCAGACCTAGGTCACCATTATTTCTCACTGCAATTACTGCACCGGCCTCCTCAATGATCTACTAGCTAATTAATTTGTCATATTGCCTCAAAAGTACTCCCTTTATTCTGTTTTTGATTATGATGTTTTTGGTTAAGACTGAAAAACCAGACAAAACTCACAATAAAAACAACCTGTTAGTGTTACAGAGAAACTGCTAAGGAAACTAGGACTTGAGGGTCCAAAGTGTCTGGAAGAGGAGAAAAACAGAAAGGTAAGATGACATTCTGAAATTGCTTTTTTCCTTAGGGTATTTGCTGATTTTGTTGTGGAGAAGGAGGTTAAAAAGTATGCCAAAGGATTCGGGAAGGCTTCTCTACGGGGACAGAACTTCGTGCAGTGGGCTGGAAAGATAAAAATTTTAGACTCAGCAGTGCCCATAGCTCAGTGAGTAGGGCACTGGCCACATACACTGAGGTTGGTGGGTTCAATCCTGGCCCCAGCCAGCTAAAACAATGACAATCACAATAAAAAAAATGGTTGGATGTTGTGGCGGGTGCCTGTAGTCCCAGCTACTTGGGAGGCTGAGGCAAGAGAATAACTTAAGCCCAAGAGTTTGAAGTTGCTGTGAGCTATGATGCCATGGCAGTCTACCCAGGGCAACAGCTTGAGACTCTGTCTCAAAAAAAAGCAAGAAAAAAAGAAATTTTAAACTCAAAATTTAGAATCCAACTAAAAAAGGCAGGCTTGAAAATGGAGCCTGACATATGCAAGGGTTTTCCCTCAAATATGAGTCATACCCTGAACAAGGCAGAAGGCTAAAAAGTAAACCAGGAAGTTTCTATAAAAAGCAGGTTTCTAAAATTCAGAGTCAAGTTTCTGGAAGTTCTGAAATGCTAAGGAGACAGTAATCAGAACATGCCAAGCATAAGTGCCCCAAGGAACACTCTGGGAACTCACTTGGAACTCTTCGAGCAGTGGTTCTCAAATATTAGTGTACGTGGCCATGCACGGTGGCTCATGCTTATACTCCTAACACTCTGGGAGGCCAAAGTGGGTGGACTGCTTGAGGCTCAGAAGTTTGAGACCAGCCTGAGCAAGAACGAGACCCTCATCTCTAAAAATAGCTGGGCATTGTGGTGGACACCTGTAGTTCTAGCTACTTGTAACGGTGAGGCAAAAGGATCTCATGTGCCTAAGAGCTTGAGGTTGCTGTGAGCTATGACACACGGCCCCACCAAGGGCGACAAAGTGAGACTCTGTCTCAAAAAAATTATATAAATTTGCATTCCTATTAAGTTCCCAGGTTGTGCTTCTCATAATCTGGGAACAATATCTTTATAAACACTGGTACAATGAAAAGTGTCAATATTTGGACAATCTATAACTCTCACCGAAGTAATATTTTCCAAATGGCCAGTGAATAATGTTACAAAATTGTACAGAGCAAAAAATAAAAAACTCAAAGTACAGGACAGACCAAAGGATTTTAATATAGCAGACCCTGAAAGTTCACTGGTATGACTTCAGTTTTCACAAAGCAACTAATCTTTGAGAAATCACTAATTTTTTGAGTCTTGGCTTAGTAAGAATATCCACAACTATCTGAAAAATACTCTTTCCTTTGGCAACTACCCATTTGTGTAAGGATGTATTTTCTTCAAATACTCAAACAAACATAATGAATGCAGATGCTGACATGTGAATCCGGGTTTGTCTATTAAGCCAGACAGTTGAGAGATATGTAAAAATATAAAAAAAATGCCACTATACTCACTAGTTTTTTAAAAATTTTGGTTGTGGAAAATATCAATTTTAATAATTATGTCATTTACATTAACACATAATAAATTTGACATTTTAAAATGAATTAATAGATATATATCTTAAAAACTTTCTCAGTTTTAATTTCTAGTATTGTATATGTTGATGGAATCTATAGAAATAGTCTTTTTGGTTCTAAGACTAAAAAGTTTGATAACTATTGCTTTTATACAAAATGTATGATATTAAAAAATATTTTGCATACCAAAACAAGATCTGAAAACCAAAAGATAATAGAAATATAGGTGAGCTAGATATCAGAAGTATCATACAGAAACTACAACCAAAGCAAACAACCAACCTTCAGAATGGGGAAAGATGTTTGCATATTATAAATTAGACAAAAGCTTGATCACTAGGATCTACATAGAACTCAAATTAATCAACAACAACAAAAAAGACCAAACAATCCGATATATCACTGGGCAAGTGACATAAATAGAAGAAGACTCTAAGAGTAGAATGTGAACGTTTTAAACCAATAACTAAGAAAATGACATGAAGGCTATGTTAACCAGTTTGATGGAAGTGTTTTGGATTGTGTGTGAAAACCCCACACTGTACCCGAGAAGTACATAGTTACCATTCAATAAAAAAAAAAAAGAAGACAGACAAATGGCTAACAAACAAAAGAAAAAATGCTCATCATCCCTAATCATCAGAGAAATGCAAATCAATACCACCTTGAGATATCACCTAAACCCAGTGAGAATGGCCCACATCACAAAGTCTCAAAGCTGCAGATGGTGGTGTGAATGTGGAGAGAAGGGAACACTTTTATACTGGTGCTGGGACTACAAACTAGTATAATGTTTTTGGAAGGAAGTATGGAGAATTCTCAAATAACTCAACTTAGACCTCCTATTTGATCCTGTAATCCAATTAGTGGGCATCTACCCAGAAGAAAAAAAAAATTTATCATAAGGACATTTGCACTAGGCTATTTTTTTTTTTTTTTTGAGACAGAGCCTCAAGCTTTCCCTCTGGGTAGAGTGTTGTGGCATCACAGCTCACAGCAACCTCCAACTCCTTGGCTCAAGTGAGTCTCTTGCCTCAGCCTCCCAAGCAGCTGGGACCACAGGCACCCACCACAATGCCTGGCTATTTTTTGATTGCAGCCATCACTGTTGTTTGGTGGGCCTGGGCTGGATTTGAACCCGCCACCTTAGGTGTATGTGGCTGGTGCCTTAGCCACTTGAGCCACAGGCGCTGAGCCTGCACTAGGCTATTTATCACAGTTCAATTCACAATTGCCAAAATGTGAAAATAACCTAAATGTCCACCAACCCAGGAATGGATTAACAAACGCTGGTATATTCTGTATACCACAGAATACTATTCAGCCATTCAAAAAAAAAATAGAGACTTTCAATCTTTTGTATGGACCTGGCTGGAGGTGGGACACATTCTTCTTAGTAAAGCATCACAAGACTGGAGAAGCAAGAATCCAATGTATTCAATTCTAATATGAAGACAGTAGATGAGCTAATATAAGGGGTGGGATAGGTGAATGAAGAAGTGGAGAGAGGGGAAGAGGAAGGGGTATGGGGGGTCACGGTGTATGGCACACCTCTTGTGGGCAGGACACCATTATAAGAGGGACTTTATCTAACAAATGTAATCAGTGTAACCTAATTCTCTGTACCCTCAATGCATCCCAAACAATAAAAAAAGGAGAAAACAAATAACAAATTTTTCATTAAGAAAAAAAAAGAAGTATTAGACAAGGAATTTGAAATAACTATGAATAATGTATTTAAGAAAACAGAGAAGCAATGAGAAAGATACATAAAAATTTGAGAACTTCACAGATAACTGGACACGATAAAAAAGAATTAACTCAAAATTTTAGAAATGAAATTAAGACCATAATAGGTAGTTCAAGAGCATATGAGGCAGTATAGAAGGACAATGAACTAGGAAAAAAACAATAAAACTATCTATAACCAAGAGCAAAAAAGACATATGAGACACAGTGAAAAAAGTGGAAACTAAAAATACATATTTCTAGAGTTTCAGAGGAGGAAAGTGAAAAAAGATGTGAGGCAACATTTGAACAGATCATCAATAATGTAGTAGAATCTTCTAAAACTAATGCTAGAATGACTCAAGAAGCTCTACAAACCACAAGCAGGATAAATGCAAAGAAAATGACACCAAGTTACATTGTAATAAAAATGAGACAACCTTAAAAATGTTCTAAGGCCCCAATATTACCTGAGGAGTAGCCAAAATAGTATTTTATTCAGACTGTAATAAGTTAAGGAGGTATGTTGCATTCTTTGGGGAATCATTAAAGAAACCACTAACAATAAAAGTATATTTGTCATGTTACAAAAAAAAAAAAAAAGTAGAATTTTTATTTTTTAATGAACCAGCTAAACAAGAAACAGAAAAAGGAACACAGGTGAGTTAAATAGAAAATAAAAAGTAACATAATATAAAATACATTCAAATATCAGTAGGTAGATTAAATATAAAAGGATTGAATAAATCTAAAATTATCACTTGAAAAAAATTGTATGTTGCTTAAAAGTGGACTAACTTCGGCTTGGCGCCTGTGGCTCAATCGGCTAAGGCGCCAGCCACGTACACCTAAGGTGGCGGGTTTGAATCCCCAGCCTGGGCCCGCCAAACAACAATGATGGCTGCAACCAAAAAATGGCCGGGCATTGTGGTGGGCGCCTGTGGTCCCAGCTACTTGGGAGGCGGAGGCAGGAGACTCGCTTGAGCCCAGGAGTTGGAGGTTGCTG
>CAUYQV010101380.1:0-14081 GCA_963574575.1 Galagoides demidoff
GGAGGGACTTGCCTTGTTCCTGGAGTCAACTGGGGGGGGGGAGAAGGGAGGAGGAGAGAAATGGGCTGGAGAGGGTGGGGGGAACAGGTGAGGGCTGGGGAACAGGAGTGGGCAGGGGAAAGAGGGCTGGGTTACAACAGAGTAAGATATGAGTACATGAAACTACTAGCAAATTTCTTTAAAGCAACATACAAAAAAGAAAGGAACAGAAGATTATTCTGTATGTGCTCCAATTTTAAACTATGCTAGGCATCTTCACAATACATTATCTCAGTTCTTAAAACTCTGTCAGATATGTATTGCCATCTTCATTTCGGTGAAGAAAACTAAAATTCCAAAAGCCTAAATGACTTCCCAAGATAAAGGAACAATCAGGATATGAAATCCAAATCTCCAAAGTCTTTTTTTTAAAAACTGTATCATGCAGCCTTCACAAGTACATGGTAACAGGGTACAGATAACATTTATAAACCTATATGAAAACAAAGAAAGATATCATTGATACCAAGGGTGACAGTGAAACTCTGTCTCAAAAATAAATAAATAAATAATCAAGTACAATAGTTTTAATCCAGCTTTTTCAAAATATATACATAGTAGCAAAGCTATTGTGAAAACTATTGGAGTTACTTTAATTACAAAATTGTTAAAAAGTTCTACTCAGTTAAGATTTACTGATTAAATGCAAATTAGTTTATACACTTGTTAAACAAACTGGATAAAATGTCTACTTGGTAATACTTCGTAAAAACATTTGCTTTTTGAGAGGTAACTCAAAAGAATTGTTTGTTTTAGAGGCAGTCTTACTCTTTTGCCCCAAGCTGGAGTGCAACAGAATTCTGCAGTTCAGATGATTCCCTGCCTCAGCCTCCCAAGTAGCTGGAACTACAGGTGCACAAACACCTGCCTACTTTTTCTATTTTTAGTAGAAACAAGGTCTCTCTCTTGCTCAAGCTGGTCGCAAACTCCTGAGCTCAAGGGATCCTCCTGCTTTAGCCTCCCAGAGTGCAGGTAGGAGCCACCAAGGCAGAACTAACAGAATTTTCTAATGAAAGGAAGATTACATATCATTCCTATTGACTAGAGCCTCAATTACTTTTAAGAAGATTAAATAATCTTTTCTTCTTCCTGGATATTTATCTTCTCTGCCCAGATGTGACAGAAGAAATCCTTAGTAGTTTCATTACTTTAGTTTTCAGGATCTCTTTTTTAACATCTCAAATTCCAAATATGCTTCATTGTTCAATTAAATTTACAGAAGCAGAATTGAGATTTTATCTATGTTATTAGATTGTTTCAAAAAAGCACCCTGTTCAACATAACCAGGAATCTATCACCAGCAAGTAAAAATAAGACTCTTCTTATTCATCACTTCTACCCTAATAGCATACTATTGATTCTCCACTATAAGCCTCAGTTTGAAATCAAAATAGTAACATGTGTTTTAAACATATTAGCTATTACAAACAAAACCTAAATCCTACCTAAGAGTTAAACTCTTACTATGTAGCAATTAGTACTTCCTAAAGTCTTTGGCCAGTCATGATAGTATTAAACATTTTCATTAAAAATGAATTTAACACTGTCCTACTGTCACTAAACATTTAATTCTCTAATACACTGCTTCCAACCAAAAATACATGAAAGGAAATGATCTAGTTTGAGAAATAGGTTTCGTTTTTTTTTTTTTTTTTTTTGAGACAGAGTCTCACTTTTTCATCACTGGTAGAGTGCCTTGACCTCTCGGCTCACAGCAATCTCAAACTTTTGAACTAAAGTGACTCTCTTACCTCAGATTCTGGAGTAGCAGGGACTAAGGCGCCCGCCACAATGCCCAGCTAGCTATTTTGTTGTTGTTGTTGCAGTTGTCATTGTTGTTTAGCAGGCCCCGGACCAGGTTCAAACCCACCTGCCTCAATGTATGTGGCCGGGCTATTTTCAGGAATGAGTTCTCGCTCTGGCTCAGGCTGGTCTCTGTTAGCTCAGGCGATTCACCCACCTCAGCCTTCCAGAGTGCTGGGATTAAGGAGTGAGCCACTGTGCCCTGCCCTAGAAAAAGGTTTCTTTTTAACAACAGTCATATAGATCAATATGAAAAAACACATACCAAAAAAAAAACAGCTTAAGTTTGTTACACAATTAAACTTGGTAGGATTTAGGTTTTGTTTGCAATAGTAATTTACCTGCTTAATGACATCTATTCTCAAAAAATGTACATGTATTTATATATCCTTATTAATAAATTTGCTTTTCAGAAAATGATACTGACACATAAGAAGTTTGAAGAATGAAATAAAATAAATGCTTAAACAGTTCCAGAGTTATAATAAGAGTAACACCTTCTTGGCTTAAAATTCAGTTTTTTAAATATTTTGAATGACATTATTTATGAATGAATTACTCTCTACATGTTACTGTAATGCTTTTGGTTTTCCTAGCTTACAATTAGCTTCTTCTCTAATCACTATTACCCAGTCTTATATTTATTACAGCATCGCTTACTGAATCCATACCAACAGCTTAGTGCAATAGAAATGCGTGTTAATAGAGCAAAAAGATGATTTTACAAAATGCCCTTTCCCAAAAATTTGCATCTTTTTCTCACTCACACCACTGTTAGTAAAAACTTAGGCAATGGATTATCATATTTAGCTAAGTACCTTGCTACCAAACATAAGCAATGGCTAGCTGATACAGTAAATACCCAATGGAACATGACTTGATTCTACATTATATACATAAGAGTATTCATTATTTTCCTGGTACTATTTTTGTAGAGTTTTTATTAATGTACTGCCTTGATAAATAGCTTCTTTCAAAACAGAAAAAAGTACTCAAAAAGTGACACTTTTGAAATATTGTGAGTCTGCAATGTAATTGTTAGGGCTGACTACCGAAGCTGTTAAAAAAAAATTCATGCTTATTTGCTTCACATTATTCATTATCACACTGTTTTCAGTCTCTGCTATAAATAGTACTACAACTCAAGAACATCAGACACAAAAATATTAAAAACAAGAACTCAGGTCACCAAAGATCATATAACCTTTATTTCTGGCAAATTAACATAAGATAGTTACTAATTAAGACAATTACTAATAAAGATACTGTTCTTAGAAATAGTCAACAATCCTTAACATAAAACATTTCCATATGCAGCCTATTTTTACATATACATGTTCTTATTTTCCTGACTATAAAAATAATTAGTACAACTAGAGTATCCATGTTACATTAGTTATCATAATCTGATTTCCAAATCCTAAATAAGTCAAAATAGTGAAGCAAAAAAAAAAAAAAGCTATTGCTAAGTATTTCCCTTTCTACCATTATTCTTTAAAAATTCTAACACAGTTAACTAGTTCAATAAGAAATTTCAACAGACTGCGTATTGTATCTGCCAAATTCATAACTGAAATGAAGATAAACATTTAGAGGATGAGAAGTTCTAAGGTATAAACATCTTTCAATAGGTAACCAATACTATCACAAAAAAAGTCAATTAAATAAAGACTTTAGAAATGGCAACACAATTTCACCAAAATACTGTCTTAACAGATAATAAAATACATGGGTGAAGAGATCACATATTCTACTACCTTTGTAAAACAGATTTAGATAAAATACTTAAAATCATTATTGTGAAGTATGCCAAAGAGATTTCATAAAACAATTCCCACACCTTTAAGAAAGCCACAAATTGTAACTTTAAAAAACACTGCAATTTTAAGTGTGCCTCTCAACTTAATGTTCTTAAGTACAGAATTACAGTACCTGAGTTCAGTAAAGAATAATTTTACGTTGTAAAACTCTAACACTTGAAGTCCTAGAATACACACAAAGTTGTACAACATAGTCTCATTTGTGTATGTTTTTCCCCAAAATCACATGGAATGTCAATACCACAGAAACTGTTTTTAATAAAATCTGCTATTGGGTGGTGCCTGTGGCTCAAGGAGTAGGGTGGCAGCCCCATATACTGGAGGTCGCAGGTTCAAACCTGGCCTCAGCCAAAAACTGAAAAAAAATTAAAAAGTAAAAAAAATAATAATAAAATCTGCTATTTACAAACTGAGGACTGGTGCTCTTTCCTCTGATTCTTCTCCATGTTTCCAGCTCCATCATAGTAGATGATATCAATATTGATAACTTTTCAAGAAAAAGCCTCAGAGTTATTTCTGACTTCAAATATCCACTTTATCATAAAATAACAGTGCCCTCTGTTACCACTTTTTCCAAATCTTGCAGATTCTTTTTCATTCCTTCAGCTACATTCTGTTCCTGGCTCTTCACTCCCCCCCCCCCCCACACACACACTACTGTACCGCATTCTCATGAGATAGCTCTCTAGACTATCTTTAATTCCACTGCCAGGGTTATCTTCTCTCCTTGACATTTTGCCTATGCCACATACCTATTCCACTTGGGCTTTTCAAGCCCTTTACATTGCATTTTTATTCTGCTCCAGAGCCTCATCCTCAATTATTTATTTATTTGGCTGCTGCTGACTTTCTCCCCTTCTTGACTCTGGTGAATATACAGAGTAAAAGTACTTCTTTCAGGTAGCCACATTTGCCCCTAATCTACCTGAATCAGTAGAGCTGCTTTTGCATCTAGCCCCCAAACACATAGGTAGCATTCTAAGCAATTTTCATGTAATATTACATACATTATTTTTTTTGGCTGTGTTATCCCTATTGGACAGTAGGCATACTAGAGAAAGGCCACATCTTTCAAAGCAGTTTGTACAATACCTGTCTATTATGATTAATTAAAACTATTATAGAAAGTTTAAAACACAAAAAGGTATATTCTTTTAAAAAACATTCTCTTGTTTAACTTTTAAACATCCATGGCCTTTTATTTCTATGGACAGCTGGCACATTTTAGTTTCTATTGCACTTTATCTCTACTAATATTCAAAGCATGTCTAGAATTAAAGTGCAAGTTGGGGATTGATATAGAGTATACATTTTTACATCCTGCGTTCAGATCAGCAATGTCAACCCCAAGAATTCCAAAGTACAACTAAATCTTCGCATAAGCAAACAGTTTTAGCACCGAAAGATGAGACCAGTGCATCTTTTGTGGAGAACCCTTGAACGGGTTCCCTCCCCTACAACTGGTTTAGACTAGTTTCTCTATCCCAGGGGCTTTCAATTAGGGAAAGTCAATTAATCACATGTTAAAATCTGGGAATATTGGCAAGGAAAAGCAATAAAAGAGAGGGAAAGGGGCGACAGATATCCTCCTGTCATAAAACTCAGCTACTAAATTAAGCTTTGCACTCAGTACCTACCGGCAGTCTCAGAGATTTTTTTTCCCTACCTAATAATAAAAGTCTCATTCAATTTAGTCCCTTCTCGAGCACCGTCAACCTGTCAGAATTTGACAAGGAAAAAAATTAAGAAAGAAGTGGGGGAGACACTAGGATTCCCGTCTACATCGCTTTTTCCGAAATCCCATCAGTCGTGGATTTCCTTCACTCCAAACTAAGCTCTTAGATTCCAAATATAGTTCTTTAACCCCCGCTCCGCCACTCAATTACACATAAACCTTGGCAGCTACAGAACCAAAGCAGAAACCCTATACAAATCGGCTTGCTATTCATCTTGGAAGTCATGCCCTGCAGCAACTGCCTATCGCCGAACTGAGGGATATTACCCAAATACAACGCAACGGAATCAGACATGCAGAGCACACACGGCTTCCGTGAAAGAGGGAAACGCGACCCAGGAAAAGTGCGCTCTTCACTAGCCTCGGGACCATCCACGGGGGAGTGGGGGTGCGGGGGTTCCCAGAAGGGAGGAGGAGAAAGGAGACAGAGTAGGGGAATCCTCCCCTCTCAAGTGAAAAAGAACTGGATCCCAGCCTCAGGCTGCAACCCGTGCCCGCTAAGGAGATGAAGAGGCAATCAGAGGGCCCTTTGCTCGGAAAGGCAGAATGCAGACACTTTCCGAGGTCTGTACGCAAGTCGATCCTCAACCTCCCGGGGGAGGCGAGGGGTGTCCCATGGGCGGCTGTGGGGATGCCCGGACCGCTAGGGGCGGCCAGAGTGGTAGCACTTTAGTCTAAGAAACACCTGAGCCTTATCCGGCCGGTGCCTGGGGTCAGCACCGCTAGAAGGGCCGGGGGCAGCCCCGGGGAAGCGGGAGGGGGAGGGGGTGGAGGTGGGATTCCCCTTCTCCGGAGCCCCGCGAGGACCGGCCAGAGCCGGCGGGGAGCAGCGTGCTTCAGACTGCGGAGCCAGGATCCCGCCGCCTGCACCGGCAGCGCGGAGCCCCGCAGCGCCCGCCGCACCGGCCCCTCGGTCCCCGGGGGCCAAGGACTTAGGCTGCGACGGCGCTGGGGCCTGACATCCCACTGGGTGGGCCCCAGCTCTCGGGGGGACCCGCGGGAACACCCCCAACCTCCAACAGCTCTCAGCGGTAGTAAAATGCACCCCCCGTCCCCCTCCGAAGCTTTCCCTCCTCCCGAGGCCACAGAGAAGGGCCACCACAGGCGAGAGCCTGAGGCAAGTCGGGGGCAGCAGCCGCAGTGGCCTCGGACCTCCTCCCCCGGTTACCTGTGAGGACTCCGACGCGGATCTGATGGTCGTGGTTAGTGAGGATCATTCCCTCGGTCGCCATGTTTCCCAGCGCAGTCACCGCACTGACAGGAGCCGGGAGAAGCCGGAGCCCGGAGCGCGCGGGCCGGGAGCGCGCCTGCCTCGGAGAGCGCGAGAGCTGGGGGGCCCGGGGAGCGCGAGGCGAGCAGGGGAGGAGGGGAGCCGCCGAGAGATGGCCGGCCCGGTCCGCGGAGAGGCCGCGCCGGAGTGCGCGGGGCCGCGGGAGAAGGCGGAGTTCGGGCGCGCGACCCTGAGTCCGGCCGCGAGGAGGCGAGGTGGGGGTGGGCGACGCGGCAGCCTCCCGGGGACGGCACGCGGAGGTGGCGAACTGAAGCCGGAGGGACCGCGGCGGCTAGACTGCCGTCCTGAGGTGAAGGGAGCGCACACGCTCGGGAGGCTGCGGAGGCGGGCTCGGGGACAGGGGCGGAGCTACACCCCGAGGCTTGGAACTCGTGGAGAGTGAGGGGAGGAGTAAGGGCTGCAAAGCCGAGGACTGGGAGCGGGAAAGAGCCGGCCCAGCCAGCCTGAGTAGGAAGGGGGAGCGCTCCGGGGCGCGCGAGTAGCTCGGGATTGGCTGGCAGAGCGCGGAGCGGGTGCGCGCGAGGCACGAACGCGGCCTCGGCTGGGCCCCAGACAGAAGCAATCCCCTGCCGAGCCCGGTGCCGGGTCGGTCGTCGGCCGCCTTCGGCCGGCTCTCCCGGGCAGCCGGGCACCTCCGAGGAAGGACCGCGAGGGGAGCGAGGCAGGCTCAGCATGCCGATCCTCTCCTCGCAGTTCCCAGGAGCCGCTGCCACCCTACTGAAGGCGCCGGGGGACCTGGAGGTGGCTGAGAAAGTTGCGTGGGTGGCAGATCGGTGGCTGCTGTGACTGAGAGCCCGTCGTGGGCGAAGAGGAGGGTATCCTGTCCCACCGCGTCTTAGCCACTTGCTGCCTCTGCGCTCGCCGGGCAAGGATTTCCACCTCTCGATGTTACAGGATTCCATCTCCACGATAGTTCCTGCAAGACTGTCCCCGCAAGCGACGCTTAGGAGGCAGGGCATCTTAAGTGCAGATGATCTGGCTTCACTTACTTCTGCTGTCCCTTGGTTTTGTAGCCTTATGCCGTTTCTCCGCAACGTCTGCTTTTAGGTGAAAAACATCAATCTGCTTAGGGAATGAGAAGGACGTGTTACACGAACCAGAGTCAATCGCCATGACAATTGAGTTTCGGTTCAGTGTTCTTGAGATAGATTATCATGAAAATAGTTTTTGTTGTTTTTTTCCATGTACCTTTCCTAAAATGTCTTATTAATCACCTTTGGCTATTTTTGTCGGTTTCTTAGTTACCTTCTGTCTGGCCCTTTCAACTTACGACTTAAAAAAAACTGCATTATATGTATTTTTTCCTTTGTTCTCAGTCACGGTAAAACTTGGAAGCATAAAAATAAAAAGCAAGTATCAACAAATGTTTAACCATCAGCGTGTGTGCACAACTAAAATCTCAATTTGATTATGTTGTTTGTTGCTCCAGTTGGAATGAAGTGACTGAAAATTCACATAGTTGTGTTATTTCATTTTAGGTAACGAGAGGTGCAAAAGAGATGAAGGATGGAATTGAGGTGGAGTAAAATAGTAAGTTTTTTTTAGTATGTGTATTGAGTATGTGATAGTGGATTAACGTTTTAAGCCAGGTGGCCAGTGGATTGTTAATTAGTTTCAAATGAGAGCTATGGATGAGAATGTCCAAGAGACTGATTTCCTTTAGCTCAAACTAAACCTGAACCAAACAGTTGGTAATATTGTTACCCTGTCTTAATTCTCTGAGGTACACTTTAATCTTTTTTTTTGAGACAGAGCCTCAAGCTCTCGCACTGGGTAGAGTGCCATGGTCACAGCTCACAGCAACCTCCAACTCTGGGGCTTAAGCGATTCTCTTGCCTCAGCCTCCCAAGTAGCTGGGAGTACAAGCATCCACCACAATGCTTGGCTATTTTGTGGTGTTGTTATTGTTATTGTTATTGTTGTTGTTATTGTTATTTGGCAGGCCCTGGATTCGAAACCGCCAGCTCTGGTGTATGTGGCTGGCACCTTAGCTGCTTGAGCTATAGGCGCCGACCCACATTTTAATCTTAAATGATTATGAAATATCTTGAACTATTAAAGACATAAGTTCTGACCAATTAACAAGTTCTGTGACCTTAAACAAATCTGGACCTTTTCTTTCATCCTTTAAATAAGGTAGTACACTACCCATTAAATAAAGCAGCTACTAATAAGCAACCCTTCAACTTAGAATATTCTATAATTGGCTTGGCACCTGTGGCTTAATGGTTAGGGCATTGGCCACATACACAGGGGCTGGGGAGTTCTGATCCAGCCAGGGCCTGCTAAACAACAATAACAACAACAACAAAAATAGCAGGGCATTGTGGCAGGTGGCTATATTTGCAGCTACTTGGGAGGCTGAGGCAAGAGAATCACTTAAGAGTTTGAGGCTGCTGTGAGCTGTGATGCCACAGCACTCTACCAAGGATGATGTAGTGAGACCCTGTCTCAAAAAAAAAAAAATTCTATAATTAGTTGTGGAAGAAAAATGACACTTTTATTTCACAAAATCAGTAACAGGCCAAAAGATTATCTGCACCTATAAAAGAGGCAAAGGTGAAATTCACTAAAATTGGCAAAGGCATATATAATTAAGCTTTGTAAAATACATGAAGGTTTAACATTTGTTATAATCTGCTGAATGTTAGTATTGAAATTGCTAAAAACAGTTATTAATAGAACTAACTTACAATAGACGCTGTCTTCCTGCAGTTTTTCCCAAGTGTATTCTCTTGCAAATTCAGCAAAGTTTAATAAAACTTACACAGGAAAAACTCAGTGACCTAGTGTGACCTTTTACTGCTGGTTATTGAGTGAATATTACAATATGTACACATTCTTTTACTCTTGTTACAGTGTGACATTTCTTCAAAATTCATCCTGGAATCAGGTGTTACACCCCAAAAAAAAAAAAATTCTGGAAAGTAGGAGAGAGTAACATTTTCAAATATTGGCAAATGTCTCAGGAGAAACTTGGGGAACGGGTAGGGAGGGGAGACCAGAAATGGAAAATTTTTGAGAGTTTGTGTGTAAAAAATTAGAAGTGCCTAGGAATTTATTCTCTCTATTCTTAGTGTTATAAAATAAAACTGTAAGTGTTTACATTAACCATTTGAGACAACATAAAAGGTAGGTAACATATGGTTTTCATAATGGCTATTAGTATGAAGATGAAGTTTATCAGTAGAAATGAAGTCTCAGTTTTCTCTAGTAGTGTATATATACTTTAGCCCTCCAGTTAACTCTCAGTTTTTCTGTGGTTAAAATTTCAATATAAGGCAAAATATTAATGGACTTTTCTGGGGCAAGATTCTCCTCATCAGTACTAGATTGTTAGCAAGAATTAATTTGGGAATGTGTTATCCTTCCTCAAAGGTTTATTCCAGTCACCTCTTTCCTAATTGGCCGATGCCCACAATTAAAATAGCCCATCAAAATGGGGCAAACAACATTGTGAATACAACGTTCACCCCTCATCTTAACAGGCTCCATTCCAATACCCCTGTGGATGCCTGCAAATTTAGTACCAAATCATGTATATATTGTTTTTTTCCTATAGGTATGTACCTATGATACAGTTTACTTTATTAAGTAGTAATAGTAAGAGATTAACAACAATAACTTAGAATAAAAAGTGTAACATCATAGCAGTGTCCTGTAATAAAAGTTATGCAAATGTGGTCTCTAAAAAAATGAAAGAAAGGAAACAAGGTGCAAAAAATTCATCTTGATTTCTAAAGAAATCACTGATTTTTTTAATTTAAAAAAAAAGATTATAGAAGACAGAGGCAGACTGTAGAAGAGGGCATATTCTTAGAGGAAGGAAGGACTATTGATAAGGGAAAGGAAAATGAGATTTGTTAAATGGAAAAGTAATATTAAGTGTCTCCACAAGCAATTTGATTTCTTCAAAGTGTTTAGGATTCAATATATATGTCAAGGAAAAATAGTCCCAAGCTTAAAAACTGACGTGGATTGGGTTTAAGTAAACTTAAAAAAAATCAAAAGAATTATGCTTTTCTTGAATTTATGAATTGGTTTCCATGTAACCAAAAATTAGCTTAAAGCCCAGCTTCCCTAGTGAATTTTTTTTCTATAAAGGCAGTATACAAAAAATTATTTTGTTAATCTATGTAACTTAATTTTCCCCCAAGTAGACTAATAATGAGGGAAATAATAGTTTGTAGGAACACTTATACCATGTTTAATGCTTAAAGTAAACCTTAAGTATGAAACGTTGGGAAGCCTAGGTGAATTTGAGAAAGAAGCAGAGGCTCAGCACCTGTGGCTCCAGTCGGCTAAGGCGCCAGCCACGTACACCTAAGGTGGCAGGTTCAAATCCCCAGCCCGGGCCCGCCAAACAACAATGATGGCTGTAACCAAAAAATGGCCAGGTGTTGTGGCAGGCACCTGTGGTCCCAGCTACTTGGGAGGCAGAGGCAGGAGACTCGCTTGAGCCCAGGAGTTGGAGGTTGCTGTGAGCTGTGATGCCATGGCACTCTACCGGGGGATAGCTTGAGGCTCCGTCTCAAAAAAAAAAAAAAAGAGAAAGAAGCAGAGAATATGGGTTTTTCAGTTTCAGTCCTGAAAATTCTCTTTCTACTATGTAATAATTTCATTTCATATTTAAATTCCTATGTATGTCCTGCTGTGGGATGGATTGGTTGCAGACCAAGTCTCCTTTTCTAACACAAAACCTTGTTTTCTTCCCATTTCCTAATATTTGACAACTAAATGCAGAACATATGAAGCAATAGGGACATTGAATCGGTAGCAATGCAAGCTCTTCCCAAGATGCCAGAGAGGCTGTTAAGAATTTGACTTGCCATATAACACATTGCAGAAGTCTCCACATATAAACAGAGACACCCCATAAGGCCATAAGTCACATAAATAATACTGAAAATAGATTTTCTGCCTGGATCAAAGAGTATAAGGCAAAATATTACTTGCCCTCTTGATTGCAATTCTAGATTGAAGATGGAAGTATCAGGCTGTTGTTGCCTTGATTTCATTTAGGAAACATTGTGACAAACTAATCACTAATCATTGTGTAGTCATTGCAAAAAGGTAACTTTTGAGGGGTAAAATATTAGCAGATATCTTCTGAATTGCCAGAAAGTTAAAATAAATGTGATAAGCCACAGAAATAGTACAACCCAAAGTTAGGTTTGTAAATGTATTGCTAGTGGGACATTTTTCCTCAGTTGACCTTAAAATTGAAAAGTATCTCTCAAGTACAGGTAAGGATATTAGAGGTTTTATTCTCAGAGAAACATAATTAGACTATTACTGTTGCGTTCCAAGGCAGCTCCCTATATGTCAGTGTTTCAGGCAGCTGCCTGGGTCCTTGGTTCTTGTAGCCCTCTTGTTCAAAAATGACCATACACCCCAGATTAAGACAAGCATGAAAAAAAACTTATTGAGGAAGAGAAAGGTAAGCTTACAGAGTAAGATAGTTTACAAAGGCTCAGCACCTATAGCTCAGTGGTTAGGGAGCCAGCCACATACACCAAAGCTGGTGCGTTCAAAGCCAGCCAGGGCCTGCTAAACAATGACAACTGCAACAAAAAAAAATAGCTGGGCGTTGTGGTAAGCTCCTGTAGTCCCAGCTACTCGGGAGGCTGAGGCAAGAGAATCGCTTAACCCCAAGAGTTAAGAGGTTGCTGTGAGCTGTGACACCACGGCACTCTACCGAGGGTGACATAGTGAGACTCTTGTCTTTAAAACTTTACAGAGTAGAGTATGTTTGCCATGGATAGTGAATGGGCTTCCTATTGCCAGGGCAAATAGGCAAAAAGGCAAGGCTTAGGCCTGGTGGTTCTCTTTTATATCACCTGGATCAGGCCCACCTAGTGGTTCAGAGGTCACCTTGGAACCAAAGTCTTACTGTGCCTGGGGACCTCCCATGAGCCTCTCTGAGAGTCCATGGGGGTTGGCTGGACCACAGTGTCGATTCAAGAAAATGACATGACAATCTGTCCTAAAGCTGTTCTAGGTCATCTATCTGTTGTTATTAGGCTAGAGAGTCTTCTATATCCTTTTGCAGTTGGCACACTCAGTTCTGACTGGTAGATTGGTGGAGAGATCTCTCCTCCCCAGGAGTGAGCAATGAATTGGGACAAAATTAAGGTGGATGGCACTGGGAGAGCCATCCTAACCAACTACTTAACAATATAAGTTCAAATAAAATTATAATGATGTTTTGGGCGGTGCCTGCGGCTCAGTGAGTAGGGCAATGGCCACATATACCAAGGGTGGTATATTTGAACCTGGTCACAGCCAAACTGCAACAAAAGAATAGCTGGGCATTGTGGCAAGAGCCTGAAATCCCACCTAGTTGGGAAGCTGAAGAAGGAGTATTGCCTAAGCCCAAGAGCTGGAGGTTGCTGTGAGCTGAGCACACTACTGAGGGCAACAAAGTAAGGCTCTGTCTCTAAAAAAAAAAAAAAATTATAATGATGTTTTAATCTCAAATATCTTCTAATTACTAATTCAGTTCCCCAGAACTTTCTTTGAAGATAGGAATATCCTAGATATAGACATATTCCTACCAAATTAGAAAGTATAGCCCTCTCTGTAACTTAATTTCATATTTGGTTTGTTAGGTAATCTCTCAGAGTTTCAGAAGCTTGAATGAATCTCTGGTTATTTGGATAAGTTGACCAAATGTTTTTCAACCCACACCAAAATGCAGACACCCATGAATAGCCAGCTGCTCTGATAACTTTGCATTGCCATAGGTAAAAGTCAAAATCAAATGTGAAGGATTAAAAACAAGGTCGGAGAAAAGGCTATAATATTTCAGTTCTGTGTTTTGAAGAAATGGAATGATTTGCAGCATTTGAAGAAAAGATAAGCCTGACTGATAATGAATTTACAATTTTAATACTTTGAGAATGGCAAATGATTTATTTATTAAGAAGTTATAAACTTCTGTAAGTAAACTAATTTATTTCATGCATTAACAAAAAAGGGGAGGGATCAAAAACCTTTGTAGTGGTAAAAAAAAAAAAAAACATAATTTTAAAACTTACGGCACTCTTTTAATCGAGTTTAAAATTGGGAACCTAAGTCCCTCAGGTTAAATGACTAGTTTAAGGTAGTCAGTGGTACAATGAGATACTATATTACTGTCTTTTTTTCTCATTGCTCTAATTTGATTGACTTGAAAAATCTCTCAGGACTGCCAATCTCTCCGTCACTAAAGTACAGAGATGGTGTTCTTAAAACAGAATGTAGATATAATATAAATGTGTTGATACAATGATTAAGCAAATGACATGAAATTTATGTTAACCAGCTTGATGAAAGTGTTTCAAATTGTATATGAAAACAGCACAATGTACCCCATGTTTGCATTAATGTATACAGATATCAATTAATAAAA